>BFEA01000097.1:2422924-2436433 GCA_003427395.1 Chara braunii
TTTGCTTGAGGGGGTGGGGCTGGGGTTGCGCCGCCCCATGGCGCTTCCCGAATCCCCAACCCCCCTCCCCACCGGCCGCCACGCATCCGCGAAGTCGCGCGGCCGCGCGGACGCGTCCGCGGGGTCGCGAACTCGGCCGCGCTTGTCCGCCGCCGAGGGGGATTCACTGGTCTCAAGTGCTCCTCCATTGATTTGCTGAAGATCAAAATATCATCAAGATAGAGAACAATAAATCGACTGACCTATTCCCAAAACACTTTGTCTACGAGACTTTGAAAGGTGAACAGTGCATTCGTGAGACCGACGGGCATAACAGTGAATTCGTATAACCCATTGCGAGTCTTCAATGCAGTCTTGTGCTGGTCCACAGGATTCTGGTGGTAACCAGACTTTAGATCGATCTTGGAGAAGACCTTGCACCCATCTACAACATCAAGCAAGTCATCCATGCGTGACTACGGATACACATTCTTTCTTGTGATGCGGTTTAGACCGCGATAGTCAATACACATGCGGAGTTTGCCTCCTTTCTTTGGCACAAACAACACAGGAGCACCAAATTCAGACTCGCTTGGTTTGATCCACCCTTTGTCAATCATCTCATCGATTTCCTTCCGGAGTTCCTCAACTCGTCGGGTCCTATACGGTAAACACAACCCTTTGGAGGACTGCCTTCAACCAACTCGACTGTGTGCTTGACTGAACGCATGGGGACTCCACGTCGGTTGGCCATAACTTCCAAAATATTGGCTGAGTAGGCTTTGGATGTTTGCCGAGATATCCGGGGGTGGAGGATCAGAATAGGGGCCATGTAGATCAGGATGCAAATTAGCAGTCAAGGCAACCGAATTCGAAGTAGATGTAGAAGTATTAGAACTAGTACTAGAATCATTTGGACTAAAAGTGGATGTAGAAGTAGAAGTATTAGAACTAGTACTAGCTGCAAAAGTAGAAGGCACATGAGTAGGACAAACAAAAGTAACAATTGTTCATCCTCCTTACGCTTGCACCACTTCTTGCAGAATCACATAGCATTAAGAAAGTCACTGGGAAGTTGTGTTTCTCATCCAAGAGGACATGGCGCTCGTCCCCCTTAGAATCATGTACTACGAAGAGTGAGTCCTTTCACTCAATTCTTTTGCATTGGGACAGTAGACGGCCCAATCCAAGAACTGTGTTGAAGGGGCACTTGTTGAGTACATAGAAGTTCAGTTCGAGGGTGACGATTTTGTCCTTGTCAAAGGCAGTGCGTACTGAGACAACTTCTTTGTTGCCTACTTGGGTCCGACAAGGGGTCTGCAACTCCACTTGCTTCATTCCCAAGCCTACCTTGCATACCTCGTGTGGAGACATAAAGTTAGTAGTAGAACCACAATAAACCAAAACACTGAGGTAGCGGTGGTTAATGATAAGCTTGAAGAAAATCAACTTTATTATCCCTTGAGCATACTGCTGTTTTATCTCAACCCAATGCTCGAGGTGGTAGTGAAAGTTAATCTTTTTGGACTCCTCCCAAGGCTTAACATAAAGGACATGGCATGCATCAGCCTTGAAATCAGCAAATGGTGGGGCTTCAAGAAAGGACTGCTGAACATAATCAGGTTCCTTAGAGGAACTACCACTTACCGGTTCAGTCTCCCTTGCTATAGAGTGTGCTGACAACGACTCTACACCCAATTCTGGTATCCCTGCAACCTATAACAATCTTGAACTTTATGTCCCAACTTCTGCAATGCAGGTAAATCCCTTTCTTGAATCTAGCCTTACATTCAACCTCGTTGATCTTGAGATTTGGTCACAGCCTCACAGGATCCTCCGGTTTGGCTGGGATTTTGACTCCCTTGGGAAGTATGGCGAAGTTTTTTCCTGGGTTCCAACCCAACTTCTGCAATGCAGGCAAATCCCTTTCTTGACCCTAGCCTTAGATTCAACCTCGCTGATCTGGAGATCCAACAAAGGTTTGGTCACAAGATCCTCCAGTTTGGATGAGATTTTGCCTCCCTTGGGAAGTACAACGAATTTCTTTCCCGAGTTCCGGTTTGGTCCCTTCACATTGGCAGATTTTCTAAAGGCATTCAGTCTTTCTTCCTCCTTATTACTGTTAGACTCATGGGCTAAAGAGGAATATGTTGTATCAACATCCCGTTTTTGGTCGTCACCAAGAGTGGGGCCATCTACATAGTTCTCCTTATCAGCCTCTAACAGGTCATGCACAACAAAACAATTGATGCCTCGAAACCGCCTACTACCTGTAGGCGTCTTGCTGCATGTCGTGTGTCTCGAGGCTAACTACATCTGCATGGTCTTTGCCTAGGCGAAATGTGCAATGTTGCCTCGACGAAATGTGTAGTTAGTGGGAACCACACCTTTCACACATCCAAGCATGATTGTGCAGTCATTTCCAACCCAGAAGTAGCAAAAAGTTCGCTAACATACAATTGCAGGTTCTACATGGTGCCTGACCACTTGCGGCGCTTGAGATTGTCAAGCTTGTTCCTGATTCTTGCAGCAACACATGGGTCCTTATATTGCTTAATCAATATTTCTTCAAATGTGGTCACAGACGTGGCTTCAAGCCACTGCGTCAGGTTAATCTTAGTGTACCCAGCTTGCATAGCCTGCACTTCTAAGAAGCCCCGTACGGCGGGGCTCGACATCCGTCCCCATGATCAAGGACTGGCTCATTAGTCGAGTTCCCATCGTCTCGAAGTAGGCTCTCATGGAGCTGATTTAGGACTACGTTTTCCTTGCCATCGTACTTAAATGGTATCTGCACCACCTTCCTGTCCACCTATGATGTATTTGACCTCGAGGCTGCAACAATTGGAAAAATCCTAGCGCTGCCGTTGCAGCAACAACGGAGTCTGCATCTACTGCAGATCCAAATTGAATCACAATTAAAGAAGAAGTAGAGTGTATGAAGAGGAGCAAACACATACTAGTTTGCAGCGTTGGAGGCAAGGGGTAGAGGAAGAGAATTAGGAATCTGGGCCTGATGCAAATTTTGTATCTGTTACATCTGATCACGATGCTCCTTGGCCATATCTGCAACCTGCGCCTGCAATTTACTCACCTGGTCAAATAGTTTAGATACCTCACCAGGAAGTTCACTGAGCATATGGCAGTCGATGAGCGCACACACATACATGACCAGATCTTTCTTGACGTCAATGTCAGGCGAGGATGAGACTATTTTGAAGACAACCTCATGGTCCACAACAAAGGGTTTCCGCTTTTCCTCTTTTGCCTTCTCTTCCCTTGCCAACACCTTGTCATGGAGGAAGTGGAACAATGGTTTGTCCTTTTCATTAGCCACATCTATTGGGCCTTTTAAGGCCACAGAGGCCCTTACCGCGGTAATGTTAGAACTACCGGGAGTCTCAACAGGCATTACGGAAAATAACTCAGCAAGTCCCTCAAGATAAGTCTTCTCCCTTCCCCCCCCCCCTCTCTCTCTCTCTTCTTTTTGTTCACGAATCTCCACGGGCATCGGAATAGAAACTCAGAAAAAGAAACAGACTGAAAAGCACAAGGAAAGAGAAGGTAGAACTCCTTGCCGGAGCGACACTGCATTTGGATTCGAGAGCAACCAATAAAAAAAGTAAAATAAAATAAATACACTTCTAGGTAGCATGGCATGTCCAGCCGGATTAACTGTCCGGACTATCCGGCCGGAACATCCGGGGGTAAAACTTCGATGTCCGGCCGGATATTCGGGATTAAACTTTGATGAAAGTTTTGATCCAGCGTCTCAGCTTGATCAGATCGAGTACGAGATCCCCTCCAGCCCAGTCTGACCAGTTCCATGAACGTACAACAAATTCAGACAATCGAGTAACGACATGCATCAATGGAGAATTCGGTGGTGTCTAAGGTGCGAACCAAGCCACGGGCTGTGCGGTAAAAGTAGGCAAAAAGTCTCAGCCGAGATCCCCTCAGCAGCGAGTGCTCTAACCAAAGAGTAAAACTCTGAATCCCAAACAGAAAGAGAATGAACTGACGTTGAACAGATTTGGGCCTGAGGGGCCCTTGTTGCTAGGGCGCAGTCCCTCTGGGTACCTAAGGGTCCCACGTAGGCCGTGACCAAGTCCCAACCAAGAGGAGTCCCGCATGGACTGACTTTCTGCCTCTACCGAACTGAAAAGTGAATTTCAATCTTTAGAGAGAACCTACTAACTACAACCGTTCAGAGATAAAAAGACAAAGCACCGTAGAAAGATATGGTGTCCAAAGCAAGATACCTCATGTCTTCATCCATCAGGTGAGAAAGAAGGTTGCATACTCGTACACACAATAAAGACCATAGAGGAGTAGGAGCGGCAAAGTCAACTCCCTCAATTTCTCAGGTGAGAAAGAAGGTTGCATACTCGTACACACAAATAAGTAGGTAGCCCTCCAACTTAGGTTAGGGTTGGAGTGGCAAAGTCAACTCTCGCCAGCAAGTAGAATCTGCTCTGATACCAATGTTACGATCCTGGCCAATTTCAAAGTACAAATTCATGAGAAGGCACAATGCCATCCAATTGCAAAAAAAAAAGGATGAACTTGAGGAGAGAGGGAACGAAGAAGAAGAAGAAGAAGAAGAAGAAGAAGAAAGAAAGAAGAAGATTATACAAGCAAAGTCCAATGATGATAATCCCCCTCCTCTTCGCCAACCAAACTCCTCCTCCTTTTCTCCTCCCCTCTTATTCAAACAATAAACAATAATAATAATAATAATGAATGGCAGAACCAGAATCAATGTCCGAATCCCTCTTCTACTGCCATCACAAGTTGAGGTCCACCATAGCCATGGCCGCGTCCCTCTTCCTCTTCCTCCAGGCCGCGGCTATGGCGGACTACTAGGGCCACATGCAAAAGACAACACAAAGCAGCTATGGCTGCTTCTACTCAGGCCGCCATGCCTGACTCCGCCTCAAAGCTTCTTGGTGTAGCTCTACCCCCAACGGGGGCTTTCCAGATGCAGAGCCTACCAAGGTGATGAAGATGGCGTCCACCATACCCCTGGCGCTCTCCTCTCCTAGTACCTTCCTCCTCCTCCTCCTACCCGAGCTCCTCCAGCATAGCCAAGGTGGGGAGCTGCACGTTCCTCTTCCCCACAGTGCTGCTCCAACTAGCGCTGCTCCAGCCAGCGCTCCAACAGCGTGTTGCCAAAGTTGCATGCAGCGAATGAGCACTTCGCTGCTCTTGGAGATATAGCGGCCTGCTTGCCTTTTGGGCGGTGACTTCCAGGCTGCGCGGCCTCCAAGCAACGGGTACCTCCTCCCTTTTGGAGGGAAACATCATTTTCTGATATTGCCCGTACAGGCCCTAGACTCAGACAACTTGGACTGGTACCCGCCTAGACCTGGCCTACAACTACTGGGCCTCTAAAAACGCCAACTCTGTCTTCTTCTGCTCGGCCTCGAGTACCCGACAGTGTGGTAAGCCTGCCTGCTACTTTAGTGTTTTTCCCCGCTGCTCGAAGTGCCGAGGGCCTATTCCCGCCACTTGAGTGTTTTCCCCGCTGCAGCCCTCAATGTCACGGCCGCAGGTAAGTACCGTCCCTACGGGCCTCCCAAGCAAGCAAGTACCCTTGCGGGTCACACACACAATCAAGCCATCAAGCACTGAGACAGTCACGCAGACCAGCAAGCACGCACACACACAGACTTGGACAACTGAGCAGGAAGCGGGAATCTCGGCAAGGCGTTCATTCTAGCAGCAAAACTTAGAAATCAGCTGTTTGGACAGGTCCTTACAGGTGGTATTTGACCAGACGGTATTATGCAATTCTTGTGCTTGATTATTCTTGTGCTTGATTAAAGGATCTTGCTGGCTATCCCCAACGCCAACCAATTGAAGAAGATTTGCACTGATGAGGGGTACCAAAGGTCCTTCCTACGCTTCCGTTAATAGGATTGTCCCTGGTAGGACTAAGCTCGATTGTAAGGGGTTTCTTCGTATCTCTGACATCTACTCTGGTTACATTTGAGGATGACGCGAAATTGCCTAATTGACTATATCGGCAGGTGAGATTCAAAGAAGTGCATTGCTGCATGTTTCAAGCAATCAAATTTAAGAGAAATTATATGGACGGCCAAGTTCAGGAAGTTACCATGGTTACACCGGACCAGGACCCGGACAGACCATGACGTCCAGCCGCACTGACGTCCGGAAAAATCCGGACGAAAAAAAAAAGAAAAGAAGAAGAAGAAGAAGAAGAAGAAGAAGAAAAGAGAGAAGAAAAAACAAGAAAAGGTTACAGAAGGTTTATAGAAAGGGAGTGAATTGGGCCCTACCTACCTCAAGGCAGTATCCAGCCTACGCACCTCTCTCTCTCTCTCTCTCTCTCTGTGTCTGTCTGTCGCTCTCTGTTTCTATCTGTCTGTCTGCCTGTCTCTCTCTCTCTCTCAAATCAGTCTCTGCCTCTCTCTCTCTCTCTCTCTCTGTTTCTATCGGTCTGTCTGTCTGTCTCTCTCTCTCTCAAATCAGTCTCTGCCTCTCTCTCTCTCTCTCTCTCTCTCTCTCTCTCTCTCTCTCTCTCAAATCAGTCTCTGCCTCCCTCTCTCTCTCAAATCAGTCTCTGCCTCTCTCTCTCTCTCTCTCTCTCTGTGTGTGTGTGTGTGTGTGTGTGTGTGTGTGTGTGTGTGTTACATGCTGTGCCTGCAACAAGCTGCACGGGCCACTTTCAGGCCCATGACGTTTTCAGGCCGAAAGCCTGAAAACAAGGGCCTACAGGCCCCGTGTCGTTTCAGCCTGAAAGCCTAAAAACAAGGGCCTACAGGCCCTGTGTCGTTTCAGCCTAAATCAGGGCCTTTCTGGCCCCGAGTCTTTTCAGCCTGAAACTGAGGGCCATTTTCAGGCCTCATGAGTTCGACCTGCCCTGAAACTCAGGCACCAAACCAGGGTTTTAGCACAGGCCATTCTGGGCCTGTTTTCAAGACAACCCCTGGTTGAGCTTCAACGCCAGGGTCTGGTACGTTTCGGAATTGGCAAGAGCAGCCTCCTGGACGGGCCAGCACTATATAGGACTGGCCCGCCCTGCAGGCTGCAGGGAGTTCCTAGGTACTTCCAGGGCACTTCACGTGCAGTTCAGGAGGTAGGAGGTAGTCTTCAGGACTCCGCAGCAGCACTCTGGAGGAGCGCTGCAGGAGTAGTTGTAGCGCTAGCAGTAGTCTTCAGCGCTGGGTGCTAGTAGCGTTAGCAGTAGTCTTCAGCGCTGGGCGCTCTTAGGAGCTAGAGTAGTACTAGAGAGAGAGAGATTGGGCGGAGGCCAGGGATACCTACCTGCAGCGCCATAGCTCCAGCTTCACCTTCGAGGTACCTGCAGCACAGCACCATCTTCACAGGTTAGTACCTGGCATATGAGAGAGAGAGTTCTTCTTCTTTCTCTTCTCAGTCCACCACCTCCCTCTCACCCTCTCGCTACCTGACTTCACTGCATCAGCAAACTAGGAGAGAGCGGGCTTGGTGACATTTGGATCCAGACTCGACATTGGGCTTCAGACATTTTGACGAGGGATTATTTGGGACTGGTAACAAAGACTTGGTGTTGACGACATTCCCATCTCTCCCCCTCTTCTTCATCTGTTCCCCTCCTCTTCGTCTGTGCATGATTTGGACCTGGCGCATTCTTCCTGTGTGTAGCGCCAGGCCCCTTCACACCTTGTGATGAGGATGATGTATGTTTGGTCTGCGTTGCAACATTGATTGGGCTAGTCATTGGTATTCTAGCATTCTGCTGCGCTGTCTTGATTGGGCTAGTCATTGGTATTCTAGCATTCTGCTGCGCTGTCTTGCACTACGTGATAGAGGTCAGTCCCGGTCAGGTCAGGATTTGTATCTAAGTCTTCCCCTGCACTATAAAGCACCATTTTTGTATGTATCAGAATGTACGCTGCTCGCTGAGATTTCACTTGCACTGCATTGTCCACTCAGTCCTTTTTATCACATTGCGGATCCTCGGCTTTAGATGTACATCGCCCAGAACAGTTGGTATCGAAACACCGCACGTGAATCAGGACAACCTGATCTGACACGTGTGCGGGGACTAAGTAGCTGCAGTTGGTATCGAAACACCGCACGTGAATCAGGACAACCTGATCTGACACGTGTGCGGGGACTAAGTAGCTGATTAGTCTTGAGTGGTTGATTAGAGAACACTAGTTAGCCCCCAACATCACGATTTTGACCTCACTGCTGAAAATCGATTTTTTTTTCTTTTCTTGGATTTTGTTTTCCCACTATTTCTGTTGTGGAAAGTCGCAATAGCGCAACACCTGAAATTTCCGTTTTCGTTTTTCTTCTGGAAATTCAAAATTTCGCTGTTGGAAATCCAAAATATATTTTTTTCAAAAATTTCATTTTCCTTTTGTAATTTCCCGTTATTTGGAAATCCGGAATTTTTTTTTTTATCTCCGAAATTCGTTTTCGAGATTTAAAAACGGTACAGGGAATCCCTCTTGCAGTTATCATTTTCAAAACTGCGCGTACTCTCATCTGAGTAATTCCGAATATTTTTATGTGATTTTATTTTCGGAATTCTCTTATCGGATCATCATTTGCAGTCTGAAAGTCCAAAATTTTTCTCATTCGTAATTTCGCACTTCAGGGGAATTGAGAGGCCTACTGAACTTGCAAACGAGTATTTTTTTTCTTTTTCTCGAAATTTTTGCAAAGTTCAAACTTTTCTTTTTTGATTAGTAGCTCCTTATCTGGGCGATTTATCCAACCCACCCCTCCCCACTTAGGTTGTTGCCCCCTCTGGTCTTATCTTCTCTATCGGTCTCCGGGTACCTCCTGCGGTGGCATTGGTAAGTTGCCATGTCAGCAGACCACGTGGTCCTCGTTAGCAGATCACGTCAGCAGGCCACATCAGCAGACCACATCAGCAGGACACGTCAGCCGAAAGCAGTGCCACGTCAGCAGCAGGGAGTACCACGTCAGCAGCCCCTTTGCCTGGTCTATGCTCACGCGCTTGCAAACAACCGTCATGGACCAGAAGTCTGGGGAAACGGACGAGGCCTATCAGGCCCGGATGCTGCTTCTGATTACTGAAGCCAAGCAACGGTCGAATGCAGTAGCAGCCGCAACTAGAAGAAGGCACAGGATGCCGAGAAGGCACGTCTGTTGGCAATCGAACAGCAGCACCAGCAAGAGGAGGCAGCAACAAAGGCTGCCGATGAAGAACGAATTCAACAACGCGAGAAAATATTCAGCGGAGAGCTGCAGCGGACTGGTGGGCCAAGGCCAAGAATGGGAAAATGGAAGAGAGTGAAAACAAGATCGCTCTACTCCTCTCCCATCTCACGGACCTGCTGGCAACATGCATTACACAGCAGGAGGACATCCATAGCCTCGACGACGCGTTGTCTCAAGTCCACAGCCGCCTCCACCAGCTGGAGCAGCGACCCGTCGCCGCCTCCGATGCCAACTCTTCCAACACCTCCGATCGCCTGAAGACATTGGAGATTGACGTCGGATCCCTCAAGGACGGCGTGCAGTTACAACGAACCGCAATGCAACAGTTGGAGCAGTGAATCTGTACAGCCGCCACCCACTCGAGCTCGGAACCGCGCGAGACGACTCCAAGGTTCGATGATCAAGAGATTTTCTGCAACTAAGACGGACCTGATTCCATGGTTCCACAAGTTCGAGCTCAAGTTGCAGCTCCACCACGTCAGCGAACACAAGCACCACGCGTACTTATACTCCCGGTTGGGAGGCGCGTGCCAAGCATGGTTCGACAATCTTTTGTCCAAGTACGGAGTGGGGGCTGTTGGCTTGCACACCAAGATCAACTGGGATGATCTAAAGGCGGCGTGGCATAAGCGGTTCCAAGTAGAGCCGCGGGAGATCAAGGCAATGGACAAGCTGATGACCTTCGAACAAGGCACGCTGCCGAGTGTCGACTGGATTGCCGAGTACCAACGCTTGGCATCCGTCCCAAACAATCAAATGGGCTTCAAAGCCGTCAAACACTACTTCATCTCGAGGTCGTGTCTGACATTGGGCAATGCCTTGACTCACATGGAGGACACCCTGACAACAACGGCGGAGCTCTTCGACAAGGCCGCGCAGATTATTGTCACGAACAAGGAGGCCAAGAACCTCCACCATTTGTCTGCGACAGGCCCGAGCAGAGATCAGCATCGCCCGAAAGTGGTCGTGGTCGTGACGGCAACGCTAAACGACCAAACTAGTGAGGTCATGTCTGCCAATGAAGGGGACAAACTCGCAGTCGCCCGGGATGGTGGCCGCCCCGACAAAGGACGAGGACGCGACAAGGCGAAGACAAACACCACATCTAGCCCCGGGCCAGGCGCAGCAGCTCCCGCCCCATGGTCCCACTATGGTCTCTCCGAGCAGGCATACAAGGCACGCATGAGATTCTACTATTGTATGTGGTGTAACAACGATCTCCACTACACAATGGGCTGCCCGTGGAAAGGCAAGGGCAAATCGGGAAACTGAGCACCGCCGCAAGTGACTTGACGACACTCTCGACATCTTCGGAACCGGTCGCTTCGCAGGTGACCACCCTTTGTTCCGAGGCACATGCGGAAGTCGATAGTCCTCCTCTTCTATTTTCTTATGAGGACTATGCTGCCCAACTCGCTCCTACGCTGGGTACTCATGCTAAAGGACAAGACGTGTGTGCGGCATCTTCTTCGTCTTGCAGCGGCGACTTATCGTCTTCAAGTGGTTCTTCGCGGGTGACCACCCTTCTTTCTGAGGCACATGCGAAAGTCGATAGTCTTCCTCTTCTATTTTCTTATGAGGACTATGCTGCCCGGCTCGTTCTTACGCTGGGTACTCATGCTAAAGGACAAGACGTGTGTGCGGCATCTTCTCCGTCCGGCAGCGGCGACTTACCGTCTTTAAGTGGTTCTTCACGGGATTTGGCGCGCGATTTCAACACAGAGGTATTGGACCCGCTCACGTCCGAGGATTTCGCAAGGCTTCCTCTCCCGACCATGGGTTGCTTGTCGGGACCACGCAACATTATGCGCTCATCTTCACACATATCTATCCTTCTATGCACCACCAACTTCGTCGACGGATGACGAAGCTGCGGTGAGGGACATCCTTGTGTATGTTACCAAGGTGGCCCTCGAGTTTCGCAAGCAGCGGTACGACGACAACAACGCACCACTCCTCTATGTCCGCATCCAAGTTGAGCAAGTGTCCTGCAACGTTATGCTGGATAGCGGCGCGTCTCGCAATTTCATGAGCCAAGCCTTTATGTAAAGGGGTGACCTTGGCACACAAGTTCGGAGGAAGGCAAACCCGACGGCGATCAAGTCGGCGGACGGAAGAACGCAACAACTTATCAACCGCTACATCGAGGTCATATCGGTGTATTTCACACCTCAATCATGCGAACCGGTGACGTTCGACATTTTGGACACCGACTTCCACATTATTTTGGGAATGCCTTGGCTTGCAAGTGCGGATCACACGGTCAACTTCCACCGGCGGACTCTTACCATTCGAGACACTTTCGGCGCCAAAGTACCATGTACTATTCCTCTTTCGCACCCTTCGATCCGATGCCAAGTGGTGACGACCAAGTCGTTCCGGGATGCTTGTGCTTACGAGCACCCCGACGAAATCGGCCTATGTTTTTTACGGACCGTCGCGGTAGGACTTGTCTTCAGACCCCCGTGTGGTGCGGTTGCTTGACGAGTTCGCCGACATCTTCGAGTCACCTACCGGTTTGGTGCCGGATCGGCCGATCTCTCACGAGATCATTCTGGAGGCCGGTGGCGTGCTGCCGAAAGGTTGCATTTACCGTATGAGCGAGGAGGAGCTTACAGTCCTCCGCGCGCAACTCGATGACTCATTGGACAAGGGCTGGATCCGCCCTAGTAGCTCTCCACATGGAGCGCCAGTTCTCTTCGTATGGAAGAAGAACAAGGATCTACGATTGTGCATCGACTACCGCAAGCTCAATGTGCAAACCGTCAAGAATGTGGGGCCTCTTCCTCGTATCGACGATCTTCTTGAGCAATTGGGCGTCGCAAAGTACTTCTCTAAGTTGGATTTGAAGGTGGGATACCATCAGGTTTCGATCCGGCCGAACGATCGCTATAAATCCCTGTTCAAGACGCGGTATGGGCATTTTGAGTGGGTGGTCATGCCTTTTGGCCTCACCAACGCCCCAACGACATTTCAAGCGACAATGACCAACGAGTTTCATGCGATGTTGGACCGGTTCGTGTTGGTCTATTTAGACGACATTCTCGTCTATAGCCGGTAATTGAAGGATCATCTTGAGCACCTTCGACGAGTGTTGGAGACGCTCCGCCACACCAAGTACAAAGCCAACCACGATAAGTGCGGATTTGTCCGGCAAGAGCTCGAATACTTGGGCAATTTTATCACACCGGAGGGCATCGGTCAATGGTCGGACAAGATTCAAGCCATCCAAGAGTGGCCGGAGCCACGGAAAGTCACGGATGTCTGTTCGTTCCTTGGCCTTGCAGGCTACTACCAACGTTTTATCAAAGGATATCGCGACCCACTTGACCAAGCTTCAATGCGAGGATCGATCGTTTGACTTTGGAGAGGATGCGTGAGAATCATTTTTGGCTCTCGAAGCCGCAATATTATCTGCGGAGGTCTTGCGCATATACGACCCGCTATTGCCAACGCGCGTCACTACGAATGCGTCCGGCTATGGCATTGGTGCCGTCCTCGAGCAACACGATGGCGTGGACTGACACCCGGTCGAGTACTTCAGCAAAAAAGTGCCCGTCGTGCACTCCATTGATGATGCACACAAGAAGGAGCTCCTCGCCGTCGTGCGCGCGCTCAAGCGGTGGAGACGCTTCCTCCTTGGTCGAAGTCAATTCCGATGGGTAACGGACAACAATCCGTTGGTCTAATACAAGACCCAAGACACCATCAACAGGACCATCACCCGATGGATGACTTTCATCGACCAGTTCGACTTCTTTCCCGATCACATTCCGGGGAAGTCTAACCGTTTTGCGGATGCTCTTTCACGGCGTCCATATCATTGTACCGCAGTCTATTCGACCTTCGAGATCGACAACGAACTGCGGGACAGTTTCATCCGCAGCTACCAAGCCGACCCCGAGTTTCGCGACAAGTAAGCGAATTGCTCCTCTCCTAATCCGGCGTCTTCTCACCTATGTGTCCGAAACTCGATTCAACGGGGGTTTCCCGTTGAAAGGTTCAACGACTGTTGAACCCCCGTTACAACGCCGCGCTATACCACGTTAGAATGGAGTACAACGCGGCCTGCAAATTTTTTTTTTCGCTGGCAAAAAATAATTAATATATATATATATATATATATATATAGGGGGGTGTAGATTTTTTTGCGATCTACATCCCCATATTTTCATTTTTATTTTTTGAGCATTTAAATTATTTTTAAAAAATAAAAAACCTAACCAAACTCAAAACACATCGATTTTTTAATTTTTTTTTGATTGATTGATTGATTGATTGATTGGTTGATTGATGGGGGATGGGTCGTCCCCCCCACCCCCACCC
>BFEA01000097.1:2459009-2497771 GCA_003427395.1 Chara braunii
GTGGTAGGTGCCTGAGGAGGGAGCCATTATTTGCCTATGAGCTCGACTGACAACGTCTTGAACTGGTATAGGGGGCGGGTGGTCACTAAGCTACGGGAGTTGTAGGTGATGCCCTAACTACTGCATACGACTAAAGGGTGTCGTAATTGTCGAGGTTACTATAACTATTGTTGAGATATTGGTTCGACCCCGCTGACCGCTCAGACGAAAGTGGTTGACTGGGAAGCTGCAGTCAGGAGAGCTGCAAATGTCATTTTGAGGTACTACTGTGGCTAAGCTGTTGACCGAGGTGTTGCCAGCCCCGCCGAGGGAAGGGGCAGGAAGCCGGCTCGAATTAGGAGTCTGCCTGCTGACCAGAATGCCGCCTCTCCCGTAGGCTGAAACAGAGAGGGGGTCCTGTTAGCTACGGCCTACTGCTGCGCACTGTGCACAAAGTGGTTCTGCTGCCTGCGATTGTATGCGAATTGTTGCTGATTGTTGGGTGGTGTATGGCTCACCAGAGCCGTTCAATGCAGTCGTGGACTGTGTTTGCCCCTGTGCAAGCTGCGGTTGCTGCGCATAGCCGGCCCGATTGCGCCTCCTGGTGCATTTAAACCTGTCACTTGTTGCACGGCTACGATTCGACCAAGGGGTGGAGTACGACGGTCAAGGAGGTTATGGCTGGGGGTCGGAGGGTGATCAGGGAGGCAATAGCTAATGCTTTGACCTTGGTTGCCCGAGCCGTGACATGATTCGGTCACGGCTATGGGGTGCTAAGCACACCACGGCATCGAGGCTTGTTGGGGGTGATTAGGCTGCAGTGGGGCTACTAGCACAATTTGAGGAGTTGGCAGAAGGTCGGTATCCGGCGGCTTGATTTCGGATTGGTTGACGGCTGCGTGTTTTGGCCACCACTGCGGGGCCCTCAGGTGCTGAAGATATTAAGGCCCTCTCCTGCGAGTCTGAGAGCACCCTCCTTGTATCTGAGTGACTGAATGTTTCTCCTTCTGCCCCTCTTACTCTAAGTCTAGTCTGCTGGTTCTGAGAGGAAGGCGGCAGGCGGTATTGCAACCTGTAACCCGCGCGAAGGCCTCTGTGGGAGGTTCGCCCCACCGATTGCGGGAGCTGTGCCAGGACTCATGAGCAGTCCTGGAGGTAGGGAACTGAGTGGTAATTCCCTGACTCCCTCTATAAACCCGGCTACAACCCCTATCTGTACATCCTTCTATGTTTGACTGATTATGCTGCGTGAATCCTGTACTTTGACTCTTAGTTTGATTTTCAAAACATGAATCTGACTAAGTAAAGGAAGGCATGTGCAATCTCAGTTTCAACTTTGTTGTTCGACTGAAGGCAGATTGTGAACGAAGGGGAATGCATTTGGGGAACAGTTGGAAGAAAGGTAGTGTTGTGTGCAGGTTGGCTGGGTTACTAAGGTTGGGAGGACCCCTTAAGTTCAGGGAAGCCCTGCGCTTTGTTTATTTTTGGATTGCATGGAGGGTCAGGACGCTCTATAATTTTGGGTAACCTGAAGCTCTGAAGGCTGAGACGTCCCCATAAGTTTAGGGAGACCTGATGCTGTGAATTGCATGGAGGGTCAGGACACTCTATAAGTTTAGGTGTCCTGGCTGCTCTGACTTGCGGGGGATTGACTGTGAGTGACTTTCAGGGACCCAAGGCGCTCTATAAGTTTAGGTACCTTGGGCTGCCTTGCTTTATTTGGGGTTTTTTCCTATTTTCGTGTTTCTGAACGAGGAGGTTTGTACCGCTCCATAAGTCTAGATGGTTCAGTCCTTCTCGTGTTTTGTTCTGAGGGAATAATTTTGGCAGGGGACAGGCCGCTCTATAAGTTTAGGTAGTCTGACCCACTACCTCGTACAAATTGGGTCAGAGAGAAACGAACCTGGCAGGGGATCAGACCGCTCTATAAGTTTAGGTAGTCTGACCCAATGCCTCGCACATGTTGGAACCCAAGGGTTATAATTTGGCTATATGTTATTATTATTTTATTAAGAACAGGCTAATCAGGCGCGGGTTCCATAAGATTGGACAGTCTGACTATAGCTTATCATAATTCGAAGAGAGTATAATCAAGAGATATAACTGAAGGTAAACTTGGGCAGGCAAAACAACGTTCTAAGATCAGCGTCTCAGCCCTATGTCCATTTGGAAGACTAAGTGCAGAGAGGTATATATAACTCGGCTATGTAAACAGTTCAGGGCAACTAGAGTGGTCTAGTCACATGCCCAAGGAAGAGAAAAGTAGTTGTGTCCTCTGTTTGTGTATACATGGCTAAGTCAGAACGCTCTATAAGTTTAGGTATTCTGACTTTAGGCCTGGCTAAGTTGGGCGCGCTCTGTAAGTTCAGGTGACCTAACCTATGCCTTATGTAAGCAGGGTATAAAGGGTTGAATTATTGAGAGATCATGAATTATTGTTTGCTCAGGTTGACTTGAGGATGACGAGAGTACTTACCTTTGTGGTTTGGCCTGCATGTGACTGAGGGAGGCTACTACTTGGTCTGAGTTTCAGTTTGATAGGTAGTTGTTTTAGTCGCTCGCCACGTGTTAGAGCCATAGGAGTTAGTTTCAACTCCTGCATTTTCTGAGCTAATTTTTTTTTACTTTAGATCAATTCTCACATTTTCTGGAATCATTTGTTATACTTGGTTTTGTATAAATCCTGGCAAGCTACTTTCTCTACGGGAAGCGCTGCCGAAATTTCTACAAATCCAAGAAGTTAGTCAACTTTTGACTTGTTAAAGTTCAACTTATCTATTATTTGTATCTAACTTAGTAAAAATTGAGAAAGTCTCCTTTTCTAAAGGGAGTGCTGCCCAAATTTTTGCTAATTCAATTTGGACTTTGAGAAGTCAAGGTTGTTTTCAGATTCTGAACTTAGCCTTTGCTAATTCAAATTTTGGAATAACACTTTTCTAAAGGGAGTGCTGCCGAAATTTTTGCAAAACTAAGGCACTGGTTAAATCTTGTATAAGTTGAACTCAAGTTGTCCTTTGAGTTAATATCTGACCTAGTATGAATCTGGAAAGTCTCCCTTTCTAAAGGGAATGCTGCCCAAATTTTTACTAATTCAGGGAGTTAGGCAGAATTTGACTTTCTAGAGTTGGAGACTATTTTTGTCTTCATACTTGGACGCATATAAATTCTGAAAAAGCACTTTTCCTACGGGAAACGCTGCGGAAATTTTCTTGATTTAGAGGAGTTATATTATATTTTGACAGGTGACGATTCTGGCAATCCACCCTTAATAGGGGAGATTCTGTCATTAGTCTACCTTTGCTTTGGGCACCGGCTTAGAGGCAGGTTTGAACTTAGTTGGTAAGTAGCTTTGAGTGAGAATGTGCTATGGAGGGTTATCCCCCATATGCTGATGATTTAGCTTGGGCATTTGACCTACCTTGTGTTACAGGTCTTTTGGGGTGTCTGATTCAAGATCGGGACTAGATTCAACTTGATCCCTTCAGGATCATCTTCTGTTATCACTGATAACAGGTCGGTTGCCGACTCGTCAGTTTGCGATTCAACTCCAATCCACTCTTGCCACTCAACCTAAAGGCTTTAGCCCTGTGGTTTGAATTGTTTCATTGTGTTTTTACCCGGACTTTATTGAATGACCATTTAACAGAAGTACTGAGTATTTATTTTGGGGAGTTGCAGAAGAGTGAAGTTTGTATGGCTAAAGCAAGGGGTATGAGCATTGAGAATGGTTGAAGTTGACCCCGTGTAGTGCGTGGACTTTTGTTGATCTTTGATGTTATTGCAGGTATGGTTGTGGTTCGAACTTTGGATGTGACTGTCTGCGATTACATGTGTATGTGGCTGAGAGGAGCCCCACTGTGACTGTGAGGAGTGATTGTCCTATATAGTTAAGCCTTATGTATATATTTATATGTGCCCTGGGCATGCACGTGGCTTACCGTGATCGTGCGCAATGATTAACCTGATTATGCCTTGAGAGAAAAGGGAGATCCCCTTTTATCTTTTGCTTTTTAGAGATTTTTATGGTCGGACATTGGTCCTGGGTCGGGATTCAAGGTCCTTGTCCAGGACATCCCAAGCCCTAGACTCTGCAGGGAAGGAATCTGCCCCCATGCAGAGCTTATTTGCCTCGCCTACCGAGACGCTTAGACCAAAGGCCGGAGGTCTCGTGGCGGCTGCACGACTATTCCTTCAGTCGTGCAATGTCGTGAAGGATTAGACCCTCACGGCACTTCGAGTCTGACACTTGAGTGTCATAAGCGGTACTCGGATCCACGAGGGACCTCTTGGTTATGGGCACTACATAGTACGCCATCATTGCGACTGCTTGCGTACATTTGCATTGCGAGTCGATATGAGTTAGTCCTGCGCCCGCGCGGTTTTATACTGAGCTTCGTGCGCGACGCTTATCCGATTCCCACGTCGGAAAGTTATGGGATGGCTGCTAAGGCAGTAGGAGTGTTGTCGCGTTGTTCGTGTTGTGTCGTTTCGTATGTGTGCGTGTGTGTGTTTTATTTTGCATTTATTAGAGTGGTGTGCGCGTGGTGTGTGGGATGCTTCCTAGTCGACCGACGTCGGGCCGCGCTTGGGACTTCAGCCCCCCAAGATGTCGGTTCGCGTGCGGGTCCGATAGGCATATTACCGCGCGTACCCCCTATGCTACAGCGAACGAGAAACGTCCTCGGCTGGTCCACCTCTGCGATTGCAACTGATCAGCTTTCGTATTGTGGACTAGTAGCTCGGCGGGGATACGTCCACCGATGGGAGGTGACAGCTCCCGTAAGGTGGAGGTAGGTTGTGCCTCGCGTAGGCCCTATCCTGCCATAGGGGCTCGCGAGAGGTATGGCTGGCGCACTCGGCCGGAGCGGCTTAAGGAAGCTTCACTCGTGTGTTCGTGACGAGGTTGGTCCAACTCCTGCGTGACGCGGCCGAGAGGGTCCCGCGCCGCCACATGCGGTGCCTGACCGATGCGCTCGACAGGTGGCGCCGTTGCCGGGGATAACGGTTGCCTACTGTTGTCCCTGGTGGAACGACATCCAGGTATGAAAGCGAGAAAAGAGGCAAATGGAAAGTTTTATGTTAAGCTTGTATGAGCGATTGGCTAATATCTTAACTATCGTTGGAGATATCGAAAGACTGAGAAGTCCTTAGCGGATCGAGCCTAGATTCGAACCGGATTGAGGATCCAGGCGAAATGACCACTTCTGCCTTATTGATGGGCGTAGACAGAGGGTTGGTTGTAAACGTTATTGGATAAAGCATGAGTGAGGGGATGACTGATAAAGCGCGGAGTGAGGAGTTCAATTGTGAGAATTTTTCCTTGAGCTTAGACTGGGATGTGATATGATAGGTATTACGGCCAGTACGATGCTTAGACTCGTCGATAGGGTGAGTTGAAGATGGTTTGAGTCGTTTGCGAACTGTCAGGCTAGCTATCGATAGATCTTGACAAGTAGTGGCCACTAGGATAGCGATTTGGCTAGTCCGAAGAGAGGCCTATGTGTGGATTATATGTGATATATGTATATATGACATTTATGATTGTTTATTTGGTTGTCTTTATATATGTGCTTTCATTGTGTTCTGCTTGATGGTTGATTGGTGATGTATGTATGGATTGCCTTTTATGGGGACATAGATTCTGCATGAAACCCACGCCTGTCATGGGACCAGGGGTGAATGAGGCGACTTACTTCTGTGGAAGGTGGTTCTTCCGAGAAGGAGTTGGTCAGCATGTATAATTTGTTCTTAGTGAGAATGCATTCTTGAGTTGTTACCCCCTCGATGAGGCTTAAGGAAGCGGTTATTAGTCTCGAAACTGATAGTGAGACCCATGTCTGAACTATGTTCCTGGTCCATTAGTGGGGTGTTGTTGTCTTTCCTGTAATGGGAGGGTAACTACACTATCTGTTGAGAGAGGAAGAAAGGGCTTGCTACCTCGTTGAGGCTGTGATGGCCAGGTGGAATAGCTACTGCTTAGTGAGAGAGGTCCGGGAGGAGCGATCTGGGTCCGCCTCGCATTAAGCAGGGTCATTGTATTTGTAAGGGCACGGACTCGCTAGCTGTTATCCTGACAGGTATGAATGGGGCTGACCATCTGACCATGACTAGGCTCAGTGAGGTGCAAACGCTGAAATCGGAGAGGGTTGCGGTGAGGCTTGATCTTTAGAGTGGGGCTCGGGAGTCGAGATGTTATCTTAAGAGGATTACACCGCCCCTCTGCACTATATGCTTCGCTTAAGAGATGAAGGGGGTAACAATTGTATCATGCTAATTACTTATTGTCTGTCTATTTCTGTCTAGCATAAACTAAGATACATTTTGAGAGTTATCTTGTTATATGGCTGACAGTTAGGTTGGTTTCGTGTGGTTATGTATAAAGCATATCGTGCTTGTCAGTTATAACCCTTGCAACTAAAGTGTGCCAACTATGCCGTGGTCATGATTATAAGTATACCCTAGTTATTGTAGGTTGTACTACATTTTGGATTCATGTTTGGGTTACCTGCTTATAGGACGGGCATATTGTATCGTTCCTGGGTGGTAAAAGTGATATCTGATTATTGTCGGGGTTATGACTTGAGGGTTTTATCGATGGGTACTTGGTGCTTTATTTCAGGTCAATGTTTGGGTAAAAAGGCTCTCTTCGGTATAGCCGATTGTTTGAACAGACCTTTTACTGGCGTATGCAATAAATATCGGGATGATCTTAGCAGGGTATCATCGGCATCCGCTACTTGAGTAATGTACCATGTTGTATGAATAGTCACCATTAGGAAGCCGGTGTTTATGAAAGGGGTACTACCATGGTATATTACCATCGATATCTTCCTAGGTTGGGCAGTCACAAACGCTGGAAATGAATGGCTCTAGGGAAAGATGATCTGAGGATGAGGTTTGAAGATGAGATGGTGGAGTATGATTGCCAATAGAATAACGGAAGGCGCACGCTTGACATTTTTCTGTGATGGGCAGAACCCAGACCGGAGCAAGGGCAACTCAGGATACCTTATGCGAAAGAACATCTCAGTGTGACCCTGCCCGTGAAGGGGGAAGATGGGCTCGAGATTTCTCTGTCGAGGCGAGTCAGGGAGGGAGAGTACATCTCTTCCTGGTGGGGCGCACCGATAGGCGAAGGTATTTTTACCTGGATCGAGTTCATCTTTGATGATGGTCAGGACTGTGCGATCGTAAGGGTGACTTTGTATGCGTCTTCTTCGTTTTGGGCCTTACATGGGATTGAATTGGCGCTTGGGCATGGGAGCCTGTTGGCAGGACCTTTGAGGGTAGCTAAGCAGGCTGCAGCAAAATGAACGAATGACAGGGTCCGGGAGGGAGAAGAGCAGGTGGAGACCCACGTAGAGGTCAAGCATGTTGAAGAGTTTATACTTCCCTCAGCCCCATTGCGAGTTGCCCTGCCAGAGTTCATGGTAGAGGCATGTTTTGGAGGACACGCGAGGGTGGAAGACGTTGCAGAGGCTGCCGTGAAGGTGCGGGAATGGGGATATGCAAGGTACACGTGCGAATTGACAAACGGGTTGTATCTGGACCGAAAGTTCTTGCCCCATAGCCAGGAACTTAGGGGTCTGGCCGAGGTAGTGGACGCTTATGCAAGTTCGCACGACCGAAATGAAGGAGTTGTAGACTGGGAGGAGGTTCGTGTCGCGGTTGGCCGATAGGGAGTGCCCATGTATCCGGCTAAGGGGGTTCTCTCGTAAACAATGTGCACATAGGTGATGAGGGCTAGGGTGGCAGGCCAACCAGTTGTATGGACTGATCCCCTATGTGTTAGTCGGCAAGATGTATCAAGATGGGTTGCAGGAATGAGTTGTGGGGAAGACGGGTTGGGTGAGAAGGGCCTGGAAATTTGGGGACGCTGCAAAAGTGAGCAAGAAAACCTCATTTGAATAGATACGATGTGCAGAGGGAAGGGGGGTTTCATAATAATGGTCCGGTAAGACGACCCGAATTGCAGGCCAAAGGGGCCCCAATAGGATAATTGTATATGCGGGGTATGTTAGGTCTGCCTCGGATCGGGTTATCGAAGCGCCTCTAGTGACTAGGGCAGGGAGATGAGTTAAATAAGGGTCTATTTCCCTAGACCTACCGGTTGAGAGAAGAAGAGACGAGACCTATGCCCTGTTTAGGTCCAGATGGTTGTATATATGAGAGAGATCTGAGGGGCTTGAGGGGAAGCCTTGATGTAGGAGAAGGTAGGCCCCTAGCCTAGAGATGCATTGCGGGAGACTTGTGTATATATGATGGATCATAGGAGGCTCCAGTGCGGGGCTGGGGCAATACCTTTCTAAGGCTCCTGCGACTAATTGAGGGTAGGATAGCAAGAGCATGACCCAAGCATGGAAACGAGCCTCATGCATGTATGGATTGCTGAAGGCAAATATGGATGAGGGTGTGACTTAGAGCGCCCGCTTGTGTGTATTGGGAGATCATGCGAGGATGCGACCTTATAAAAAATTTTGATTGTGATCTTTGACTCCTTCTAGATCGATGTTTTAGGAATATTGCCCTAGGATACAGGGGAGGGACTATGCCTTGAAGGTTGAATTTTCTCATAGCCATACCACCCTGAGCTATAAGGGCATATGCATCCGTGCAGTTGTGTATAGAATGTGCATGGAATCTTGGTAGGCTTGGACTTAAGTCTTAAGTAAACAAGGACAATATATACAGCATCTTGATCCCAGACCAAAATTTAGTCTCAAGCGAGTGAGACACGGGAAGGTTTTAGTCTTACCTTGTTCAAGATTTAGATGTGTTTTGAGTTACTAGGATCCCTCTGATTCGAGGGGTATGGTTACATCCTGACCAGGGCTATGCCAGTGTTAGTCTTTGTTAGGGAGGGCGCGATTTTTCGTTGTGTGATGCTGGTACCAGGTTGAGTTGAGATTGTTCAGCTCTGGGCGGGCATATGTAATATGAGGTCATTCGCTTCACGCTTAAGTTGAGGTATTATGCCCCTGTACATATTTTGAGTTGGGAGGTTTTCTCAAAGACCACTCCTTCTGTATGACGATCACTATCACTCTCACATGTGTGGTTTTATCCTGATATATGATGGTTTTGTGTGAGAGATGTATGAGGAACATCTCATGGGACGTGTGAATTTTGTGAGAATGAGGGGGTGTGAACTGTCTACTCTCCTGTATACTCGTGTGATCTGCCCACGGGCGGGTGATAGGGCCGAGTATAAGAAGAGGCAGAGCAACTGTTCTGTGACAGAAGCGTGAGAATCCTAAGGGATTTTGCGAGTCTGTGAGACTCGAATACTTACCATGCCGGATGTTTCATGGTTGAGTTGCGAAGAGGACCCATAAGCAGGCCCCCAGTTGAGTTGTTTTGTGGTTGAGTTATGGAGAGGACCCACAAGTAGGCCTCTCAGGTTGAGTTGTTTTATGATTGAGACCCCTTCAGATTAAGGAAGGGGGTAATGTTGGTTATTGGAAGACTCACCTTCAAAATGAAGGTGCTTTAAAAAGGGTCGCGTGATTGCTCATCCTAGAAAGGGAGGGATGGCTGGGAGACCTATTGAGAGAGACCTCCTTCGTGCGAAAGGTGGTTAATAGATTTAAGGGCATGGTAAGCAAAGTTTGAGCTGATAGAGTCTGACAAGAGGAACCAAAATTATGGATTGGGTTATTGGTGAAACTGAAAAGGTCGCAAGTTAGTGCATAGTCGTGGGATGTGTGGGCTTCTGCCTTTGATCTAGTCAGCGGGCCATGACCTTGTGTATGAGTCTGGCGGTGAACTTGTTTGTGATTGTGAAAAGGGGTCATGCTTCCTATGTTGTCCCATAGGGAGCTGGTAAACGCCTTTAAAGGTGAGACAGACCCCTGCGTAGTCCCGCAGTGGGCCTGTGGTCTGTTTTGCGATGCACCGTCTAGACACTTGTGCTAATCCCAAGGCATATTGAGGAATACCAAGCTAAACGGTAAAGGTTAGCACCTCTAGGGCGCAACCCCTATTGGATGACTGCAAGCCAGCACAACCTGGCTGCGGGCCCACGTCTACCAACGGGGTAAGAGTTTAAGGGGTTATGCACGCCCCAGGGAAATTACTCCGGTGGGATGGCGGGGGATATGAGTCAAGACTTTGGGTAGTCCTGATTGAATGCTTATCAGGATAAAATTTATCGTTGCATAACGAACGAAGGAACTGTCGTTAAAATAACAATGCGGTAGGCCGTAGATCTGGCTCGATCAACCAGACTATGGTGGGCCAGGATGGGGACCTAGCATTTTTGTACTAGACTGCAGAAAGAGTTGAGAGGAGACTTACGTATATATACACATATATGTTTGATTGTGAGGATTTTCGCGAAGGGGGGGTGAGAGTGCCCTCTAAGGTCTCATCTAAGGCCCGTGTCCCTGGGTATGACTCTGCTTACGAGATAGAGTCTAGCCGGGACACTCAATGAGAGACCGGCGTTTGTCTAGGACAAAGGGGAGAGGACGGTTTGGGGTGGCCTTTGCGAACTTATGATGTAGTATCGATGCGTAATACACCGACGTCCTACTCTCAGGACGACCGGAGACCCAGGTTAAAACCCTGGCGGCATATAGTTGTGTGGACACAGATTGTTGGAGGCCTCGACCCTGAGTATGTCGGCTAATCGGATTGGTTCCTTTCTCGTCAGCACTTGGAGTGCGGATGGATTTATAGCTTTTGATTTGGCGAAGCGACGGGGACGTCGCTTAATATGGTCCGGTAAGTTGTCGGTGCGAATACCCTTACAAGGGTATCCGCCCTGGTTTTTGCAAGTGACAGGAAATAGTTTTGGTTTAAAGTTTACGTACACCGCGCTAGGCGCGGCTGCGTCTGTGACTTATGTTGACTGGAGGGTTAACTAGAGTAAAGAGTGCGTGGGCGTGCAGGTTTGAGGCGCGCATGATTCCGTTTCTATCATTGATTATGAAGCCGGCGCGGACGCCGGTCGGCTTAATTTTTATTTTTATTTTTATTTTTCCTCTATTGTTGTTTTTGGTTACTCTTGGTTAAACTAGGATCTAGGCGATATTTTCTTTAGATGGCTACGTTTAACGGAGTCGAGCGCGCGTGCGGAGAACGACCCCGACGACGGCATCGGCAACGACGACGCAACTTCGCGCGGCGAGCGGTGTGTCGTAGGATGGCGCGCGGGGAAATTATGGCACGGTATAAGCAAGCCGGCGCAGGCACTGGGAGCCGCGCAGCCAGTTTGTTGGCCCGAAGCGCCGTGCCGCACTGCCTTGTATGGTGCTCTGCGGGCGCTAGTCTCAGGCTTGGGCATAGCCCTATAGGTTACGACAGTGGACTATTACTAAGGAGGTTCGAGGATCGAGGCTAGCGGGCATTGGCGCGGCGGCAGCGAAGCAACGTGGAGAAGACCGAGGAGTTGAGGGCCCGACGGGGCTATCCCCCTTCGTTTTTGTTTACGGGCGCGGCGGAGGGAGCCAATCCGTAGGACTCCCCGTTAATTCCCCTGTTTTGTTTTTATTATACTTACCCTTTTTCCCTGGCTTATTTTTGTCTACTCGCATCCCGCTTTGGGGCGCGATGACGGGCCTAAGGCTGGGCTACGCGGAGTATGTTGCTTGAAGTGCAATTACAAACTGTTTTTTGCGGCTGCGCCGCAGCCGCGCCCCGTTTTGCCCTGAGACGAGGTGTCGCGGGTGGGACGCGGGGCCGTGGTTGCTTTTAGGGCCTATGGGCTTAGCTCAGCGGTACATCCGTGAACTGTCGAAATACAAGCATGTGTTCGGACCTAGAGGATGGCCTTTGAGGAGTAAGACTGAACATGTGGGGGGGGGGGGCTGCTCTGGCCGTAAAGGGCCATGGGGCGCCATTGTAAATGAGTCCTTTGGGACATCCGCAAGAATCGGATTGGTACGGGAGAAATCCACCAGGCCACTGCGTAAGGATGAGGTGCGTGATTCCGGGGATGAACCCGGATGCCGAGCCGTCCGGGTGCGTGCGAAAAGAGGGGAGGGCGGTGCCCGCCCCTCGCTAGTAGGCCGGTGGCCTTTGGTGTCGCCGTGGGGCATCTTCCCGGTCAAGTCCTTCGGGACATCTGTTAGAAATTGGAGGTGATACGGAGGAGATCCTCATGGCCAGCCGCGCAGGGATAGCACACACAAATTGAGAAAGGGGGGGGGCGCCTGCCGAGGATCCGGCCTCGGAAAGGGGCCAGGTCCATGCTCAATCTTATCAGGGCGGAGTGGCACCGAGGCCGCCCGAACTCCGAAGGGCTATTGAGGCGCTAAGCCCAGTGAGAGTCCTTCGGGACATCCGTTAAAATTGGAATGATACAGAGAAGTTTAGCGTAGCCCCAGCGCAAGAGTGACACACATAAATGGAGAACAACTTTCCATTTTTGTTTGTTTTTGTCTGGGTTTTGTTCGATCCGACCTTTGCGCTGTCCGAATCACGGAGCGCTAGTTGTTGTTGATATCAACGCGAGGTAGTAGACAGTGCGAGTAGGGGAGAGGGAAGTTTTGAATGAACCAGGGCGTGATGCTGCGCCGGGGTCAGTTGGGAATGAAGATAGCGGGGATACCGGGTGACGGCAACAGAAGTGGGGGGAGTGAGGCTGTACAAAGACAGGGGAAGGCAGAATGAATCTGGCGCAGATTTGCGCCTGGGTACATTCAGAAATGAGGGAGGCGGAGGAAACGATCGGGATGACAGCGAAGAGGGCTGGAAAGGAGAGTGGGTTGGGCTCGGCTGTGCATGCTGTGGTAGAAGGTGGAGCACCGCAGATAGCGTTGGAAGCGACCGGGTAGCACCAGGCGGTAGCGCAGCGGTCTCGTTATGGAGCAGTGAGCGGGGCCAGGTAACGAGCAGGGGAGTAGGAAGTAGGACGAGATGTACCCGAACGGGAAACGGGCCGGGTGTTTTTGGAGATGGTGGGGAAACGGGCAGGGCACAGTCGGGGATGGGCTGCTCACCCGATTCTGGGTGAAATCGGATGGGAGAAGGACGAAGTCTGGGTATTGATGATAGGGCGATTTC
Source organism: Chara braunii (assembly GCA_003427395.1). Taxonomy (NCBI): domain Eukaryota; kingdom Viridiplantae; phylum Streptophyta; class Charophyceae; order Charales; family Characeae; genus Chara; species Chara braunii. Next base: position 2,471,997 of record BFEA01000097.1, read on the forward strand.
AGCTATGAGGTTAGTTTGGGATGAAGGTTAGTATAGGAAAAGKTATTAAGAAAACGAGTTGCGCAGGGGAGCTGGAGATATGGCGGGAGGAATGATAGTGCGAATTAAAAGTTCGGAATCCCGCTCGATTCTCGATGGATTCGAGCGGGATAAGGTGCAAAACTGAGTTTTTGGCCCGGGCGATGGTAATGATGATGTTAGTATTTCCAACGGGTTAGTAGGTAGGGAGGTAGTAGTAGAGGCGGGTGCGCGGAGAACAGAGAAGAAGGTGTGAGGGGGTGAATGAACCAGGCCCGTTTTCGAGGCCAGGTGCTTTCGAGAGTAGAGGTAGCCGGGTGGTATTGGGCAACCGCACGAGCAGGCAGCGAGCATTGAGGTGTGGCAGAGGAGAAAGGAAAGGCGGGAGTGCAGAAGAGGAGGCGCTGAAGAGAAAACATGACGCGGTGGTGAGCCGAGATACRGTGCAGAGAAGGGTGAATGCACCCGAACGCGATCTGCGACCGGGTCCATCGGAAGCTTTAGTTGGGGAGAGGGGGGGTGAATGATCTTGGCCGAGTTGTGGGTCAGATGCACCGGACGGTATGAATGYTAATAGAGCGGCAGAGCACACCCCGTTCTTGAGCTCCTCGCTATCAAGAACCGTGGCGYTGTYGTGGAAGTCCCCGTCGGCTGGTTGCRGATGATTTCCGTGAAACCGTRTTTYTGTTGGTGGTCCCGATATCRATTAGTTAGMGCCCCCTCYTGGCRTTYGGCTGCAGGCCGTTGTGGTAGGTGCCTGAGGAGGGAGCCATTATTTGCCTATGAGCTCGACTGACAACGTCTTGAACTGGTATAGGGGGCGGGTGGTCACTAAGCTACGAGAGCCGTAGGTGATGCCCTAACTACTGCATACGACTGAAGGGTGTCGTAATTGTCGAGGTTACTATAGCTATTGTTGACATATTGGCTCGACCCCGGTGACCGCTCAGGCGAAAGTGGTTGACTGGGAAGCTGCAGTCAGGAGAGCTGCAAATGTCGTTTTGAGGTACTACTGTGGCTAAGCTGTTGACCGAGGTGTTGCCCGCCCTGCCGAGGGAAGGGGCAGGAAGCCAGCTCGAATTAGGAGTCTGCCTGCTGACCAGAATGTCGCCTCTCCTGTAGGCTGAAACAGAGAGGGGGTCCTGTTAGCTACGGCCTACTGCTGCGCACTGTGCACAAAGTGTTGCTGCTGCCTGCGACTATATGCGAACTATTACTAACTGTTGGGTGGTGTGTGGCTCACCAGATCCGTTCAATGCAGTCGTGGACTGTGTTTGCCCCTGTGCAAGCTGCGGTTGCTGCTCATAGCCGGCCCGATTGCGCCTCCAGGTGCATTGAAACCTGTCACTTGTTGCACGGCTACGATTCGACCAAGGGGTGGAGTACGACGGTCAAGGAGGTTATAGCTGGGGGCCGGAGGGTAATCAGGGGTGCAATAGCTTATGCTTTGACCTTGGTTGATCGAGCCGTGACACTTTTCGGTCATGGCTATGGGGTGTTAAGCTCACCACGACATCGAGGCTTGTTGGGGGTGATTAGGCTGCAGTGGGGCTACTACTGCAATTTGAGGAGTTGGCAGAAGGTCAGTATCCGGCGGCTTGATTTCGGATTGGTTGACGGCTGCGTGTTTTGGCCACCACTGCGGGGCCCTCAGGCGCTGAAGATATCAAGGCCCTCTCCTGCGGGTCTGAGAGCACCCTCCTTGTATCTGAGTGACTGAAGGCTTTTCCTTCTGCCCCTCTTAGTCTAAGTCTAGTCTGCTGGTTCTGAGAGGAAGGCGGCAGGCGGTATTGCAACCCGTAACCCGCGCTAGGCCTCTGTGGGAGGTTCGCCTCACCGATTGCGGGAGCTCTGTCGGGACTCAAATGAGTCCTGGAGGCAGGGAACTGAGTGGTAATTCCCTGACTCCCTCTATAAACCCGGCTACAACCCCTATCTGTACATACTTCTATGTTTGAATGATTATGTTGCGTGAATCCTGTACTTTGACTCTTAGTTTGATTTTCAAAACATGAATTTGACTAAGTAAAGGAAGGCATGTGCAATCTCATCTTCAACTTTGTTGTTCGACTGAAGACAGATTGTGAACGAAGGGGAATGCATCTGGGGAAAGGCTGGGAGAAAGGTAGTGTTGTGTGCAGGTTGGCTGGGTTACTAAGGCTGGGAGGTCCCCTTAAGTTCGGGGAAGCCCAGCGCTTTGTTTATTTTTGGATTGCATGGAGCCTCAGGCCGCTCTTTAAGTTTAGGTATCCTAAAGCTCTGAAGGCTGGGACGTCCCCATAAGTTTGGGAAGACCTGGTGTTGTGAATTGCATGGAGGGTCGGGACGTTCTATAAGTTTAGGAGTCCTGGCTGCTCTGACTTGTGGGGGATTGACTATGAGTGACTTTCAGGGACCCAAGGCGCTCTATAAGTGTAGGTACCTTTGGTTGCCTTGCTTTATTTGGGGGTTTTTCCTGTTTTCGTGTTTCTAAACGAGAAGGTTTGTACCGCTCCATAAGTTTAGGTGGTTCAGCCCTTTTCCTGTTTTGTTCTGAGGGAATAATTTTGGCAGAGGACAGGCCGCTCTATAAGTTTAGGTAGCCTGCCCCACTGCCTCGTACGAATTGGGTCAGAGAGAAACGAACCTGGCAGGGGATCAGACCGCTCTATAAGTTTAGGTAGTCTGACCCAATGCCTCGCACATGTTGGAACCCAAGTGTTATAATTTGGCTATATGTTATTATTATTTTATTAAGAACAGGCTAGTCAGGCGCAGGTTCCATAAGATTGGACAGTCTGACTATAACTTATCATAATTCGAAAAGAGTATAATCAAGAGATATAACTGAAGGTAAACTTAGGCAAGCTGAGCAACGTTCTAAGATGAGCGGCTCAGCCCTATGTCCATTTGGAAGGCTAAGTGCAAAGTGGTATATATAACTTGGCTATAAAAACAGTTCCGGGCAACTAGAGTGGTCTAGTCACATGCCCAAGGAAGAGAAAAGTAGTTGTGTCCTCTGTTTGTGTATACTTGGCTAAGTCAGAACGCTCTATAGGTTTAGGTATTCTGACTTTAAGCCTGGCTAAGTTGGGCGCGCTCTGTAAGTTCAGGTGGCCTGACCTATGCCTTATGTAAGCAGGGTATAAAGGGTTAAATTATTGAGAGATCATGAACTATTGTTTGCTCAGGTTGACTTGGGGATGGCGAGAGTACTTACCTTTGTGGTTTGCCTGCATGTGATTGAGGGAGGCTACTACTTGGTCTGAGTTTCAGTTTGATAGGTAGTTGTTTTAGTCGCTCGCCACGTGCTAGAGCCATAGGAGTTAGTTTCAATTCCTTCATTTTTTTAGCTAAGTTTTTTTTACTTTAGATCAATTCTCACATTTTCTAGGATCATTTGTTATACTTGGCTTTGTATATATCTTGGCAAGCTACTTTCTCTATGGGAAGCGCTGCCGAAATTTCTACAAATCCAAGAAGTTAGTCAACTTTTGACTTGTCAAAGTTCAACTTATCTATTCTTTGTATCTAATTTAGTAAAAATTTGGAAAGTCTCATTTTCTAAAAGGAGTGCTGCCCAAATTTTTGCTAATCAAGGGAGTTAGACAAAATTGGACTTTGAGAAGTCAAGGTTATTTTCAGATTCTGAACTTAGCCTTGTATAAATTTTGGAATAGCATTTTTCTAAAGGGAGTGTTACCGAAATTTTTGCAAAACTAAGGCACAAGTTAAATCTTGTCTAAGTTGAACTCAAGTTGTCCTTTGAGTTAATATCTGACTTAGTATAAATCTGGAAAGTCTCCCTTTCTAAAGGGAATGCTGCCCAAATTTTTACTAATTCAGGGAGTTAGGCAGAAATTTGACTTTCCAGAGTTGGAGACTATTTCTGTCTTCATACTTGGGCGCATATAAATTCTGAAAAGACACTTTTCCTACGGGAAGCGCTGCCGAAATTTTCTTGATTTAGAGGAGTTAGATTATATTTTGACAGGTGGCGATTCTGGCAATCCACCCTGAATAGGGGAGATTCTGTCATTAGTCTACCTTTGCTTTGGGCACCGGCTTAGAGGCAGGTTTGGACTTAGTTGGTAAGTAGCTTTGAGTGAGAATGTGCTATGGAGGGTTATCGCTCATATGCTGATGATTTAGCTTGGGTATTTGACCTACCTTGTGTTACAGGTCTTTTGGTGTGTCTGATTCAAGATCAGGACTAGATTCAACTTGATCCCTTCAGGATCATCTTCTGTTATCACTGATAACAGGTCGGTTGCCGACTCGTCAGTTTGCGATTCAACTCCAATTCACTCTTGTCACTCAACCTAAAGGCTTTAGCCCTGTGGTTTGAATTGTTTCATTGTGTTTTTACCCGGACTTTATTGAATGGTCATTTAACAGAAGTACTGAGTATTTATTTTGGGGAGTTGCACAAGAGTGAGGTTTGTATGGCTAAAGCAAGGGGTATGAGCATCGAGAATGGTTGAAGTTGACCCCGTGTAGTGAGTTGACTTTTGTTGATCTTTTATGTTATTGCAGGTATGGTTGTGGTTCGAACTTTGGATGTGACTGTCTGCGATTACATGCGTATGTGGCTGAGAGGAGCCCCACTGTGACTGTGAGGAGTGATCGTCCTAGATAGTTAAGACTTATGTATATATTTATATGTGCCCTGGGCATGCGCGTGGCTTACCGTGATCGTGCACAAGGATTAACCTGATTATGCCTTGAGAGAAAAGGGAGATCCTCTTTTATCCTTTGCTTCTTAGAGATTTTTATGGTCGGACGTTGGTCCTGGGCCGGGATTCAAGGTCCTTGTCCAGGACATCCCAAGCCCTAGACTCTGCAGGGAAGGAATCTGCCCCCGTGCAGAGCCTATTTGCCTCGCCTACCGAGATGCTCAGACCAAAGATCGGAGGTCTCGCGGCAGCTGCACGACTATTCCTTTCAGCCGTGCAATGTCGTGAAGGATTAGACCCTCACGACACTTCGAGTCTGACACTTGAGTGTCATAAGCGGTACTCGGATCCACGAGGGACTGCTTGGTTATGGGTTCTACATAGTACGCCATCATTGCGACTGCTTGCGTACATTTGCATTGCGAGTCGATATGAGTTAGCCCTGCGTCCGCGCGGTTTTATATTGAGCCTCGCGCACGATGCCTATCCGATTGCCGCGTCGGAAAGTTATGGGATGACTGCTAAGGGACTAGGAGTGTTGTCGCGTTGTTCATATTGTGTCGTTTCGTATGTGTGCGTTTGTGTGTTTTATTTTTGCGTTTATTAGAGTGGTGTGCGCGTGGTGTTGGGATGCGTCCTAGTCGACCGACGTCGGGCCGCGCTGGGGACTTCAGCCCCCCAAGATGTCGGTTCGCGTGCGGGTCCGATAGGCGTATTACCGCGCGTACCTCCTATGCTACAGCGAACGAGAAACGTCCTCGGCTGGTCCACCTCTGCGATTGCAACTGATCAGCTTTCGTATTGTGGACTGGTAGCTCGGCGGGGATACGCCCACCGATGGGAGGTGACAGTTCCTGTAAGGTGGAGGTAGGTTGTGCCTCGCGTAGGCCCTATCCTGTCATAGGGGGCTCACAAGAGGTATGGCTGGCGCACTCGGCCGGAGCGGCCTGAGGAAGCTCCACTTGTGTGTTCGTGACGAGGTTGGTCCAACTCCTGCGTGACGCGGCCGAGAGGGTCCCGCGCCGCTGCATGCGGTGCCGGAATAATGCGCTCAACATCGTTTCTCTAAACCTCCGCATTTGCTTCCGCTGATTCACATTGTTTCTGGAGCGCAAAAATCACCTCCTCCATCGTAGCTAAGCATTTATCAGTGGTCGCCTTAGCTTCCGCCTGCTCACGTCTGAGTCGGATGAGTTCCTCGGAATCTCTGGTCACACCAATCACTGTAGCAGAGGTACTAGCACCGCCGTTTCCTCGCTTTAGCCTGTCCACCTCAAACCGGAGCCTAGCAATCTCCTCAGTTTTCTTTGTCTTTTGGTCGGTTTCACTTCCCATCTTACACTGCCGACTCAAAGATTCAACAAGCACCTTCAACTCCTTAATCTCATCAGAACCTCCATTTTTCTTCCCTCCGACGACTTCACACACCTTGTCTAACTTAATCGATATTTCCCTCTGCATTTCTTTCTGGAATTCTTCGCGTTCTTTTTTCTCTTGTAACCTTCGTTCTTCATCCTGTTTCTCCCGCCTCCTCTTCTCTTCTTCTTCACGTTGTACACGTAGACGAGCTTCTTCAGCTTCATGCTTGGAGTTGATTCGCCCGACAATCTCCTCCAACGAACTGACTCTTCTTCCTAGACCACTACCGCCACTTCCACCGTTGTATTGACCAGCATAGTATGGAACAGTCGTTCCCACATTAGACGCAGGAGGTACCGTCGCCAAAGGTTGCACGGGCACAAGAGCATTCGAGGGCCGCGCTTCATTCAACCTCCGATCCGGTTGCAGACGGAATCGAGAAATATGGCCAAGTTGGCCACAATTGTAGCATTCACGAGCTAGCGGAACATTGGGAACTCCGTTAGACGCCATGTTGAAGTCAAAGCCACTCTACGGTAGTATCACTCCTACCTTGGTTACTTTGTGAGCTCAAGTATGTCACAAACGTGACAGCACGGAGCACGTAGCAGATTTCGAGTTCTCAATGCACAGACCAGAACGAGAGCCACACTAGACTAGGAAAGGAAGAAAGGAAGAGGAAGGGGAGAAGAAGAAGAAAAACAAGGAAGACGAGTGTCCCGAACGCGACTGAATTTCGAAAAAATGGACATGAAGCACATCGGAAGTAAAACTTTCATCCGGCGTAACGACCCGACTGGTTTCGCCTGGCCGCCGACCAGGACTCATCAGGGGTCTAAGTCACATTGAATGGACACTAGTCTAACGAGCTAAATATACTAAACAGAACCTAGATGACTAGTCCGCTTGCTCAACTCTTCTTATGGGTCAACTCGGTAGTGACAGTCCACAAAACAACAGATCGAGTCTCTATGAAAGACTAGAAGATTGATACCTAGCCCTACTAACATTGGTTCCGATACTGCCGATACCGCGTCCAAGTCATATACGCCGCAAAACCCGAAAACCAGTAGCTGCCAAACGCTGCGCTCACCACAATTATCGTCAATACCCGAAAAGCTAACAGAAATTCTTTCGATACCGTGTTCGAATCATCAAAGCACAAGGGTCCAGTACTAGAGCCTACCAGGCAAATGACTACCCCCGGTCTGAACCATCAATACTACCAAAAAGTCGAAAAACCTTATAACACCACTGTTCACCACGGCCACCCACCGCAAACCATGCTTATTTCAGAGCCTTCAAGTAACCATAGACCCCCCATCGCATGCAGGCTCCGTGTAAAAATTCCAGTAAGATTGGGGTCAAGCTGCAGATGAAAAGGGAGGTGCAGGCTCCGTGCAGCTACTGGCAGAATGCTCGGTGTTTGCGTCCTCATAGGAGTAAGAAAAATGGGTAAGACTTTAAACGGGGTTCAGGCTGGAACAAAGGAAGGGTAAAAGTTGTTGCGGTCGGCTTTAGGCGAGGGCCGCGGTCGGAAAACCCCAACATTTTTAATTCCTAGGAAAATTAGCCAAAAAAACAACAAGAAATATGGGGTTGTAGTTTTTTTTCCATTATACAAGCGTATATTTTTAGATTTATTTTTTGACTTCGTTTTAGATTTTTAAAAAATGAAAAACAGAAATCCCTCAGGCAAAAGTTCTTTACTTTATTCTTTTAGTAAGAAAAATAAAGGATTTTGTTTGTTTTTAATCTCAAATTTGGTAACGAGTTTTGATATGACCCCAAGGCAAAAGTTGTTCAGTTTATGTTTTGGCATAACATATATTTTGTTCCGATTTTTCTGATTTTTTTTTTTTTTTTTTTTTTTTTTACTGCGAACCGCGGTCATTACCGCAGGCCCGCGGTCACGACTGCAGACCGCAGTCCGCGGTCATGCCCGCAGTGACCGCGGCCGCGGGGGATTCATAGAATAGGGGTCAAGCTGCAGATGAAAGGGAGGTGCAGCTACTGGCAGAATGCTTTGTCTTTGTGTTAGCCAGACCCACACTGGCAGCCCCACCCACTATTAGTGCAGGGGGCATCATGTGATCCCTTCATTGTGAGGTAGCTATGCTCGCAGGGGTCCCCTGTATAGAGTTAGGGGTAGTAGTAGGTAGGTAGTGAAAGGTGAAAAGAGAAGTTGCGAGAAGAATACAATCCCTACTGGGTGTAGCGGGAAGATAGAAAAGGAGTGGGGTTGCGCCAGGAGATATATCGAGAGGGGTGGTAGGATGGGAGGGGTGGTAGGATGGGAGTCTCGTGAGTATGTAGGAAAAAAAGAAAAAAGAAGAGAAGAATATACTAATATAGTGTAGGACTGTAATCTTTTTTTCTTTTTTCTTTTTGGCACTTGGCCACGCAGTAGAGGCCCCCTAATCCTATGGGACTCCCTCCCAACCTACCTCTTTCGTAATTTATCCCCTCGCACTCTTACTCCCACTATCCTACCTCARTGTCCACGACTCAAGATCGTCACCCTCCAGTCTGGGGTGACCTGACCGAACTTTGGTTGTAGGTACCAGGGCTCTATGAATCCCCSACGGCCGCCGAGGGGAGAGGGGATTGGGGATGGGGGTTGCGGATTGGGGTTCCGGAACCCCGACCGTACCCCCTTGAACCAAAAAAAAGTTTCAAAAGAAGATTTTCGGGGAGGTGGTTTTTGTGTGTCCAAAAAAAAAAAAAAAAAAGATTGATTGATTCAATTTGATGATTTTTTTGATTGATTGATTGATTAATTTATTGATTTTTTGATTGATTGATTGATTAATTTATTGATTTTTTGATTGACTGATTGATTGATTAATTTATTGATTTTTTGATTGACTGATTGATTGATTGATTGATTGGTGGGGGAGGGGTCCTCCCCCCGGCGCACGCACACACACACACACACACACACACACACACACACACACACACACACACACACACACGCATATACAGGGAATAAACCAGACTAAGGAGGAGATCAGCATTTCCTACCGGAGACTCGGGGCGCAGTGGGTTTACCAACTGAGAACTAGTCGAGATGGGGGCGCAACGCTACCGGGAGCGCTGCACCCCGGCAGAATCAATCAAGGTCACCACGGAGAGGAGCCGCGTCGGATAACAGCACACAGCAAAAAAAATAGCACGCGCACGCTCGAGGATTGCGCGCGATTGGGCGCGCGCCCTGAGCTGAAACTTTGACCACCGGTGGTCTACGATGTGGAGCTGATGTGATCCAAATTTCAGACCGAACGGCCCAGCGGATCACGAGCTATCAAAGTTTTAGGGCGCGCCATGGAATTCAAGCGTGTGGACCCTTCTCCTTTCGACATCCTTTCTTTCCCTTTCTGCGCGTGTTTGCTGGTTAAGGCGCCACAAGGAGAGCGGCTGGAGATGACGGCATAGGATGCATGGTCTCCTCTGTCTACTTTCATCTGCCCTGCGAAGCGGTGGACTCAAGTCTCTGCGGTAAGCTTGAACTCCCTGGGGTAGCTCGTTGGCAGGCTCAACGAGATGTTGCCCCACCATCCCGATGTTGGAGAAGTTTAGGGGGATGGCCGATTGGTACCTTCGTTTGCCTATGTTGGTGTTATGGTAGGCCCTTGAGGCCGGTAGGGCAGGTAGATGGAGAGAGTTTTGTTCTTCCCTCCCAAAGGTGAAGGGGTTGGGTTTGAGTGATGGTGGATGAAGGGGAGACAGAAGGTTTTTTCTTCTTACGGGATTTTTTACGAAGTCACACGGGTGCAAGAAAGTAAGGAGGGCAGCTTCCCCCTGCTCATAACCATGATTTCCTAATTCACATGTAGTAATGATTGATTCTATAAAGGGGGATAATCATAAGATCTCAGTTCACGATTTCTTGATTCGATTTCTTTCTATTGTTCATTGGGTGCTCTTCTGAATTTCTCAGTTTATGATTTCCTGATTCGTTTTTTTTCTGCTGATCAATTGGAATTTTCCTGATGATCGACATGCTCGGTTTAGACTTCAAACCTCATATTGGAATTCCTGTAAAAGCTTCAAAAAAAAAAGTTCTGATTCTTGATTCTTGAATTTTTTAATTATAAAAGCTTTTATAAAATATTCTCGAAATAATCTCTTATAAAAGCTTCTAAGAAACTTCTGATTCTACCACTTGAAATATTTTCCGAATAAAACCTTCAAAAAACTTCTGCTTCTCGAAATATTTTCCTACAACTTGAAAAGCTTCTAAAAATATTTTCGAAATATTTTCCTATAAAAGCTTCTAAGCTACTTCAGAAAAGATTCTTCAAATAAATTCCTATAGAAGTTCTATAAACGAAATATTTTCCTATAAAAGCTTCTAAGAAATTTGTGAAAAGATTCTCCAAATAAATTCCTATAGAAGTTCTATAAACTCAGATGATTTTGATTTTGATCAAGGAACGAGGGGGGGAATTAAAAAGGGGAGGATGGGAGGAGGAAAGGTGGCCTTCAATCAGAGGATGGATGTCGGGGAAGGTGAGTAGGTCAGGAGGACGAGGCTGGGATGACATGGGTCGATGCTGGAGCTTGGCTCTGTGACCCAGGGGGGGAGCTTGAGGCCCATGGAATTATGCCGAGGAAGGCATAACCAGATCGTCCAACACAAGCGGCGCCGGGGTTCTGACCCTGTAACCTGTGTAGGGGTTTGTCACTATGGGAATTGCCGAGGGAGGAAGGCAGTTCCTATCCGACAGAACTAGGTTGGTCGTTACTGGGGAAGGTTGCGGTGCCCTGTTACCCATGCAGAAGGGGGTATGAGACCAAGTGTGCTCTGGTTCGAGGACCAAAAGTCGAGACCGACGGCTCCTTTGTTGAGGGGGTGACTTTAGGATGGTTGGTATTTAGTTTTGAYCTCCCCCCCCTTCTTTTTTTCTTTTACAGATGGTTGTTCGGGGGTCTTAAGAATGCTTTTGAGCTCTCGGGATCCCTAACAACTTTTCTCAGGTGGTTTTTGATGTTGTTATACTCAGGGACTTGTGACGGCTCGATGCCCAGAATGACGCTGGTCGGAGCTGGGGTGTTACCCTGTGACCTGTAATGCAGGAGCATGAGGCCTGATAGAGAGATCTAGGGATGCTTAGGGGTGGGCATCATACGGAACAGCTAAGGGTTGTTGCTGGGACGACGCTGGTCGGAGCTGGGGTGAGTTGTGTCATCCTGTAACCTAGCAGGATGTGGGGTGTGAGACCTGGAAGAGCTCGGCAGGGAGTAGGACCATGTTAAAAGGCCTCGGAAGGAGCGTTAGGGATTCCAAGGGTTTCTGAGCATTTCTAGGACCCGCCAGGCCTTTTTTATGTTTTCAAATTACGAATCTTTACGTAGTTAAATCCAATTCTAAAAAAAAGGGGGTAATCTGTTCTGTCCTTAAAAAGTCTTCTAGATCCTGGGGTTTCCTGGCAATTTATTCTAAGTAGTTTCAAGGCCGTAATACTCGGTGACCTAAGGTTGTTCGACGCCAGAACGACGGTGGCCGGTGCTGGGGTGTTGCCCTATAACCTGTTGATGCAGGGGCATGAGGCCTGGTAGAGAGATCTGGGGGTGCTTTGGGGGGGCATCCCACGGGACACCCAAGGGTTGCTGCTGAGACGACGCTGGGGTGAGTTGTGTTGCCCTGTAACCCAGCAGGATGAGGGGTGTGAGGCCTGTAAGCTCGGCAGGGAATACGACAGTGTTGGAGATCCTTGGAAGGATCTGTTAGGGATTTTGCAGGATTGGGGGCTTTTTTAGGACTTTTGCAGTCTATTCCCGTACCTTTTCTGAGTAACGGCAAGGTAAGGGATCGAGAGAGAAAGGTATCACGCATCCTGGTAGTGAAGGGGCTAGCTGGTAGGACAGAAATAGGGCATAGCAGCAGTAGAGATGGTGGCTTTGCTGCAGTAAGTCTTGCCGGAGTGGGGTGAGGAGGACTGTTGGTGGATTCCCGAGTCTTCTTCTAGTTTTTGTTTATCTCTGAATGTTCCTGACAAAAAAACTCTGAAGTAGCCTCAGTATACCCTTAGTTTCATTGTCATGAAATTTTCTGATAGTTTTTCTGAACGTACTCAAGGGACGCTGGGCCCGGTTCTCAGCTCGTGCCAATTTGAGAGGATATGGTTGTATCTATGGGACGCTGGACCCGGTTTCCATCAGGTGCTGCTCCCCACCAATAGATGGAGCGCGTGTGCTTTAAAAATATATATATCGTCAAATAGAACTGCCCGGTAAACCGTAGGCAGAGAGGGAGAAGAGGACAACAAACGAGGGGCTGTGACAATATATATATTCCTAACCGGAAGAACCCCCTTCAAGGTAAGCAGTATGGGACGTGAGGACCAAGGGTCCTGTATTCTGCTTCCCTGGCGGTTTTGAAACAGATTCTCAGATCTAAAAAACCGATATTTTTTATTTTGTTTTTTTGTTTGTCTTGTTTTTTTGTTTTTTTCTACTTTTTGTTTCTTTCGAAATCCTGTTCTTTTGCGCCTACCCGCGGACCCACCCGTTCGTCCCGCCCTAACTCAGGGTTTGGCCCCAAGAACCACCCCATGTTTTTACCGATCACTACACGGGGATCTACTCTGAACAGCGCATGGGACGAAGCCATTTGAGCGCGATCTCCGCGGAGTCGTTTTTTTATGACCCAGGTTTGTACCGATACGCGTAGCTAGACGAGTATAGGACCAGATTCCATTAGATAATGATGAACTCCTGACACATGTAGTCACCAATACTAGTCACTTGTCACTATTGTGGTGAAGGAGGTCATACTACCACTTATTGTAAACCTCTGGACGAGGATGTGAAGAATGAGGTTTTGAAAAAGGATGTTATGTGTCATGTTTGTGACAACTCTTGAAACAAATTGAATCCCAGACATCATGGAGGTATGAGATTGCTTGCCCATAAATATGAAGAGAAGAAAAAGAGGAAGAAGAAAAGAAAAACAAATATGAATGTTCATTTTCTTGTTGATGAACTGCCTGAAGAACTTGTGCAAAAGCATGTTATTTCTCCAGTCACAATTGAATTGCCCTAAGCTTGCAGTTCATAATGTTAAAAGAGAATCAATCACCTCAGAAGAAGCTTCATCAAATAGTCATCTACTGAGAGAAGAACCTGCATCCTAAGGCTCTTTTGAGATGGTGAAACTTTCCCCTAGTAGGCCTACTTGCTCAGTTAACATGATAACTTTTGAAGGCATCTTACCATTTGAGGTCCTTATGGAACCTGGTATGGTGATTGATGAAGTAAGAAACCTCCAGGCAAACATAGCACCTCAGATGATCGAAAAAAATAAATGAAGAAACGCTGAAAGCTATGATAAAATTCCGGATATCCGGCAGACCAATTTTATCCGGAATTTTCAATCCGATTGAATTTTCCGAATTAATTCCGGATATGGAAAATCCGGCCCTGCGCAAAATATTTTTTTTTACCAAAAAAATAAAAATTCAAAAAACTCTGGAAAAAAAGTATGTTGTTCAGATGAATGATACGAACAACATTTGGCTTGAGGTCATCTTTGATATCCCAACAGATATAAAGATAAAACATAAAACAGAAGAAGAAAATAATATTAAAATAAAAAATTATAGAATGAATCAAGCATCCCCCCTCTAAACCCCTTTATTCCCTATCTTACCTCTTTCGAACCCTTCGATGCCCTATCAAGCTTTCCATGAAATAGGAATGTAGTTCTACCGTATTTTGCATGCGCAATATCATTTTTTTTATTTTTATTTTTTTTGTTTTTTTTTTGGCCTTTTTTTTAATCATCCGGATTTTCGGATGATCCTACCCCCCCATCATCCGGCCAGATAATCCGACCAGATTATCCGGCCTGATACCCAATTTATCATAGGCTGAAAGAAACTTTTGAGTTTTGACGAAATTCTTGATTATCAGGAACAAAACCTTTCGTCATCGTGAAAGAATGAACAAGGGAAGGAGATAAAATTCATTATGAAGAGTGAGCTAAAAGTTGGGGTGGTAATCAGTGATATGATCACAAAGATGTTAGAAGAAACTGATATAACTTTGTCATTTCAGGAGACAATGACCTGACCACCTAAGTTAAGAGAAAAACTTAGTAGATTGATTAAAAAAAAAAAAAAGATAGAAACCAACTAGTTGGGTTTAGATTTTCCTTCTTAAGTGGACATACTTCCAGATTGCAAAATGAGATTCGCAACCATGGGTTATGAATACCTAACTATCTACATCAAGCAAAAGAAGATCAGAGTTTTAATAGACTCTGGGCAAAAATAGTTTTTATTTCCCAAAGGACCATAAAAACTTGTGATCTGACTAATGAAAGAAGCTCAAAGCACAGATTCAGTAACAGTGTCGAAACTCTTTACTTGACAGACTTCATTGATAATTTGATCCGTAAGGTTGAAACTGTTTCTGTTGAACTGTTGGGATTCGTGGTTTCAGAGTTGGATCATGAATGTATTTTAGGTACTTCATTCATGCATAGAATAAAAGTTACCCAGTTCTTCAGTCATGAATGGTAATCTTGGATTGAGTTGCACGAATCAAAGACTGGTTAGAAACAAACACTTATGGTATGTACTTCAAACCATCCTAAACATAAAATGTCAACCAAGTCTATTGGAAAGGAATAATATATTGAGAAAACAAATAAAATGAAAGAAAAAGGTAAACGAGACACCAAACAAGAAATTTCAACGGGCATTTATCAGATACCGAAAATGATGAAAATTCTTGGTCGACTCAAAGATGATGATGGTGTGTTTAAGCAGGTTGTTGAATTTGTTAAGAGTGGTAAAATGAAATTATGATTTGCATAAACTCATCCATCTTTAAAAAGATAGTCATTGGGTTAAAGAGAAAATATAAACCCGAGGGGGTGAAGAAGCATTGAAAAACGAAAACAAAATCATCGAAGCATCGAGGGAGTCAACAAAATTTAGGAATATGGTCATTTAAGAGAGATTTGATACAATGAAGATTGATTCAAATCAGTTTATCTCACATAAGGAAAAACACATATATCTTCAAGCCTTCAAGGTGTGTCAGAAATTATTTGACTATCTTCTCCTTTAATAATGAAGAGAGAGAGCAACTAGATATGATAGGATTAAAATGACGAAGATCTGGGCAGTAAATCATATCCATTGGAATGATAGACCAACTAAATATGAAAAAAAAAAAAAAAAAGATGGTGAAATATCTTGATAAAATTTTTTTTTCTAATGTTATAGAACATGTTGACGGACCCTATGATAATGACTTGTTTTGCTTTTGGAAACCTAGGAGGCGGTTTGAGGTGGATACAAAATTTTCAAACGCTCAAATCAGCGACGGTATGTGATGCGGATAGTCTCCTTAACGTTGATTTCCTTTCTGAGTCCTTTGCTGGTCGATGTATTTATTCATTAATTCATTTATATTCAGGTCATTACCAGTTTCTCATTGATCTCATAAGTCGACTCATAACTGCTATGCGCACACCAAAAGGATTTATGCAGATGTGTGTGGTACCATAAAGGTGAGCTTATAGTGTGGCACCGGTACAAAGACATATTATTAGAGTTATGCAAAATATTTCTCTTGAAATAACCAGTCCGTACATTGATGATAATCCAATAAAAGAGTCTTTAGTAAGAGATGAGACATTGGTTGGTGGTAATGTTAGGAAGTTTGTCTAGAAATATGTTTAGGGTGTAAAGGTAGTCCTATGAAGACTTCAAAAATACAATATGGCTATCAGTGCACTAAATTCTCTTTTCTTTTAGACGTAAGTAACCATTCTACATTTAAATGTTTCTCTTAGGGTAGGAGTACCGACCCCAAGAAGATAAATAAGATCATGAACTGACCCTTGCCTCTTAAGCAAGTGAAAGACATCCGGAGTTTCTTCGGTGTTTATGGCTTCTGGAGGATCTTCATTCCTCATTTTGCTACCCTTGCAGAGACTCTAAGGGAGATGGTAAGGCAAGGGACCGATTTTCATGGATTTAGAAAATACAAATTGCTCATAAAACTCTACAAGGGAAAATGACAGATGGAGGTGTTGTGCAGAGAATGGCCTACTATGATGATAAGGAGGAAAAACCTTTCATTATCGATATAGATGGAGAAACAGTTGCTCTTGACGGTGTACTCATACAGAAATATGACAATGGTAGAGAAACCTCTAAGGTTTGAGGGCAAGACTCGCTATTCCATAGAAACAGACTACACCCAATTCACAAAAGAGTTAGTGACTATAATCCATCGCCTCAAGTGTTTTAAATACTATGTGTTTGAAAGAAAATTGAGGATTGATGCATTTGCAGTGATTGGTGTTACCAAGAAGCACCAACAGGTAGATCCAACAGTAATCAGATGGATTGTTTTTATTTGGACCAACATAAAAATTCTCACAAGAAATGAAAATTAAAAAAACATTCCATTAGAAAACATCCTTCGTATTTAAAAAATATCATTCCAATGCTCGTTCAATTCTTAAATTTTCAGTTTTATTTGATAAGTTCCTGTCTAAAAATAAGTTTTTCCTTTCAACTACATCTGTTTGTTGAAGATGGAATATAAATCTTGACGAGTTTATGAATAATTTTAATTAAAATTTCATACTATTGTAACAAATATCTTCTTATTTAGATTTGATGAACTTTTTTATGATTGAAAATCCTTATATAGAATGACAGTAAATTAAAATATTTCATGAACTCATCCAGACTCTCATTTCATCTCTAGCATGCAGTTCAAATAAGAAGGGATACCCCATTCTAGGGAGGAAAATTTTTAAGTAAGACGAAAAATTTTAAAAGTGGAATGATATTTTTGAAGATAGAATGAAAATTTAAAATTTAGAATGTAATTTTACTATGGAATGATTATTTCATGTTGACCTTAAGTTCGAAAAGATTGAAACTAAGAAAATACGAACAAATGATTTAAGTCGAATTGAGTGGAGAACAGATAGTGATGAAGACATTGAGGAAACTATTGAAGAGTTGACTTATGTCGATGCATTTCTGAATGAAGAAGATGATGAAAATTACAAGGTACCAAACTCATACAAGAAAAATTTATGGTCCGAAGAAAGAGTCTGCTGGGGTAAAATCCTTAATGATTATATCTATGAGATGATTTTTAAGAAAAATGAAAAATGAGATAAGAATGACTACTATGCAAGACTCAACGCAGGAGTTGCAGCTGTCCATGAATAATGAGAAACTTTTAGTTCAAAGGATTAGGAAGAGATTGAAAAGAAAGAGGAAGAAATTTCATTTATCTTCGAAGAATATAAAGGAAGTTATCAAGAGAGTGATAAAGTAATGGAAAAAGAAAAAACAAATGAATATTATTGAAATAATTAAAAAAAAACTCAGACTTAAAAATGACACCTCTTTTTGGATGGCAAAAGTGGGTTACCATCATTAAGAGTAGTGTGTGGGAAATAAAGATAGTTAGAAATAATTGTTGCTCTACATGAAGGAGTTGAAGAGGCCACAAAGTTGTTGAAGCAACCTACACGAAAACTGCTAAGCTTTATTTCTGGTCTGGCATGAAAAACATGATTTATATATTTTGTAAGTCTATTTTACTGTGCCAAAAAAAGTCTACAACAAGAATGGTTGGGTCTCTATTTCCTACTATCCTGATAGAACCAGGTAGTCGAGTTCATTTAGATTTCATCACCATGCCTCAAGGCAAGGGACAGATGAGATACCTACTTAATATGAGAGACAATTTCTCTGGTTATATCGAAGCAGAGACTCTGAAAAGGAAGACACCCGAACAAGTGGCTGATTGGATTGAGAAAATCTATCTAAAATATCATTCCATACGAGAGTTTGTTTCAGGCAGAGGATCAAAATTCAGAACTAAGTTGTAAGAAAAATCACTCTTACGCTAGGTGTCAGAATCAAATATATGACTGCTTATCATCCTCAGGCGAATTGATTGATTGATTGATTGATTGATTGATTGATTGATTGATTAATTGATTAATTGATTCATTGATTCATTGATTGATTAAAAAAACAAACCAAAACGAACGTGCTAGTTTCTGTGTATGTGTGTATGTGTGTGTGAGTGTGTGTGTGTGTGTGTGTGTGTGTGTGTGTGTGTGTGTGTGTTTGTGTGTGTATGTGTGTGTGTGTGTGTGTTTGTGTGTGTATGTGTGTGAGAGTGTGTATGTGTGTGTGTGTGTATGTGCGTGTGTGTGTGTGAGCGCGTAGATATGTGTGTGTGTGTGTGTGTGTGAATAAGTGCACGCGCACGCACGCGCGTGTGTGCGTGTGTGCGTGTGTGTGTGTGTGTGTGTGTGTAAAGTAATATAACAAAGCAACCCGATACACGGGAACCTCATGACTGATCTACTCACCTAATGCTGAACCGCCTTCCCCCGTTCGTCAGCTGTCCCATGCCACATACCATCAATACCCATGGACAAGTCCAAAGGCCAATCGAAGAGAAGAAGGAGGAGGAGAGAGGGAGAGCGGGGAGCAACGATGGCATAACCATCAAGGTTCAACTTTGGTGTAGTGACCAATAGAGGAGGGATGACACATCCCTTCACACACTTTTTAGCGCTTGCTCCTGTCAAGGCTCATTAGAAGGTGAGGTGTCCTCGTGCGCCCAACTAAGATGCCCATGGAATATCACGATGCAAAGGCCATTAAGGCAAAACACGGTGGGGTGAATGATGGCGAGGTAACCAGCCACTGGAATACAAGAGGTTGCAAGTCACAAAGGGTGGAGGACATGGGGGAGGAGGGTGGGCGAACAACCAACACAAAGGAACAAGTGAAAAAGGCACAAAGTAGCGATACCAAGTGTGGAAAAACAGAGAGCAAAAAAAATAAACAAACATGAATGATGACATACTTTTTCGTCGGAGTTGCACCCACTCATCAGGAGGCTGAACCCTCAACAATCTGCGGAGTTTTCCTATTGGATGGTTTGGGTCATGAACCCGTTGACCCTTGTTGAAGGCAGACTGTCCCCCAAACGGAACACATCAGTGGGCAGCAACCCTGCGGAGCACCAGGCAACGCAGTAGAGGCAACACGGCTGCACAACGCCAAAAACGAATGCAAGGAATGAATGGGCGCACAAGACAAGCATTGCGGCAACCACGCCGTAAAGCAAGGCAACACCAACAAGGCAACCACACAACAGGGGACGACAATGGTAGCGGTCGAGTAGCACAATAATCATGCAGTGGTGCAACACCTACAAGGCGTGCAAGCAAAGGACATGGAAGGCACGACCACATCGACCAGCGGATGAGCGGCAAGGCAGCGGAGCAGCAAAGCGCAAAGGCAACACCAACAACAAGGCCACACCACACAACGAACACATCAACCTACAAAGAACCATATGCGAAACAAGCAGGACAGGCAGCAAGGCAGCGGCAGAGCGCATACGAGGCAGTCCACACATCCAATACGGAGCAAAGCAGCACATGACCTACTCACATCATGATTGAACCCTGCAGACTGTTGGTTCCCACCACCCAGTGACACCCACTGAGCCAGGGAGTCATTTCGACGAGCATCCGTCATCACCCACAGGGCCACAGGCAACACAGACATCCCGAACTTAGCAGCCCCCCTTAGAGTGCAGTAGGGACTCCAAAAGAGGAACCACTGACTCTTTGGCAAATTGACACTACTTAAGGCCCTAACGGTGCTCAATTTGGTAAGCAAAAATACTTCGAAAAAATAAGAGGGAGGACAGAAAACAAGAGGAAAACAGACAAACATAATTTTTTATTTTTTTATTTTTTTATTTATATATATATATTTTTACGTATGTCGTGGGGAGGGGAGGGAGGACCCCACCCCCACCAATCAATCAATCAATCAATCTATCAATCAATCAATCAAAAAATCAATCAATTAATCAATCAAAAGAACAATCAATAAATCAATTTTTTTTTTTTTTTCGTTTTTCAGACAAAAAAAAACACCCCCCCAAAAATTATTTTTTATAATTTTTTTTTTCGAGGGGGTAGGGATGGGGTTCCGTAACCCCCATCCGCAACCCTTTTCCCCAACGCCGTCTCCCCTTGGTCGCGACGGGCTGTTGAAGACTGCGACCGTGACGGTCATGACCGCATTTGTGCCCGTGGTGACAACAGTCACGGGGATTCATAGGTTGCACCGACTCATCAGGAGGTTGAACCCTTGACAATCTGCGGAATCTCCGTATTTGATGGTTTGGGTCATGAACCCTTTGACCCTTGTTGAAGGCACACTATCCCCAAGCGGAACATGGCAGCGGGCAGCAACCCTGTGGAGCACCCCGCAACAAAGTAGAGGCAACACAACTGCACAACGCCAAAAACGACTGCAAGGAATGACATGGCATGCAGGACAAGCAGTGCGGCAACCGTGTAGTGAAGCATAAGACAATACAAACAAGTTAACCACACTGCAAGGAACGCATAGGCGAGCGGACAAGCAACTCGGCAACTGTGGAGCGAAGCACAAGGCATCAACAACATGACCCGCAAGCAACAAACACAGAAGGCACAACCAGCAGAAGGACAGCAAGGCAGCGGAGCAGGGAAGCGCAATGCAACACCAACCATACGACCACACCACACAACGAACACATCAATCTGCAAAGAACCACATGTGAAGCAAGCGGGACAGGCAGTAGGGCAGTGGCGGAGCGCAAACGAGGCCGTCCACAAACTCCACACATCCAACACGGAGGAAAGTAGCAGATGACCTACTCACATTACGACAGAACCCCGCAGACTGTTGGCTCCCACCACCCACTGAGCCAGAGAGACACTTTCACGAGTGTTCGTCATCACCTATAGGCAACACAAACATCCCAAACCGTGCAGCCCCGCTAAGAGTGCAGTTGGCACTCCAAACAAGGAACCACCAACTGTTTGACACTACTTAAGGGTGCTCATTTGGGTAAGTAAAAGTAATTAGAAAAAATCAAAGGGAGAACAGACAACAAGAGGAAAACAGACAGACATAAAACTGATTGTGTGTGTGTGCGCGCGTGCGCGTGTGTGTGCGTGCGTGTGCGTGCGCGTGTGTGTGTGTGTGTGTGTGTGTGYRTGTGTGTKTGCGTGTGTGTGTGTGTGTGTGTGTGTGTGCGTGTGTGTGTGTGTGCGTGTGTGTGTGTGTGTGTGTGTGTGTATGTTGCAAATGATCCCACGACGAACTCGTCATGCACTCCACCATTACGGTGATACGCCAGGTACGGTCATATGTCCCAATCATACCGTTTTCAATAGCCACCAAGCGAGATGTCCCCCAACAATACAGAAATGATGAAGCGGTTTCATCCATAGGTATCGAATCCACATCAGTAGAAAAACAAATTTATTAAAAATTATACACACCAAATCCAAAACCAAATAATAAAGTAGGCAAAGGGAGAATAGTATATGCACATATATAGGATGTGAAAGATAAGGTCGCAAGCAGGAATCATCAGTCGATGGGTGATGATAACTGCTTGTTACCCCTCATACCACCGGGGATCAGAAGTGATGATGAGAAAAGACTAAGAGGGTCAGAGGGAGGGAAAGTAAAGATGTGAGAGCAAATCAAGTGCTGGAGATACAATCAAAGAAGATATAGTCCCAAGGCCAAGTAGTCGATTACCAACAACAAGGTATCCCGTATCTAGAATCATGATCATGATAAAACAATGAAGAATGAACCTAGAGTAACTTCAACAAAAACTAAAGGAGCCAAGCCAAGCTGGTGAGCAGCGAAGTCCAATATGGCAGAACGTTTGGGAGAAAGCAAGCAGGGCCCCGGTTTGTACTTCATGGGATGATCAGCGCCGCAGGAGGGGTGTGGCTCCCCTAAAAGTTTTTTCGCCGTTGCCACTCAACCGGCTCATCAGAGGGGTTATCATCCTCCAAAAAGCACATCCACTGCACAGACAGACAGACGGCCAATCCCCAAACAACCTTCTTCCGTCGTGAAATCCTCCTCAGGTTCCGACGTTATTGGAAGGTACTCCTCCGCTCCAGTCGTGAAGTCCCAGTCCGCCATAGCCGAACAGTCAACTTGCCATGCAAGCTTCGCTCCGCAGAAAAAGTACAGTCAATCGTATATAGGACAGACTAACAGTGTACATGCTATAATTGGTAGGAGTTTACGTATATATGGAGATGAAAACAACAGAAAAAGAGGAGAGGAAAAACGGCGGGAGAAAAAAGAAGAAGAGAAAAGAGCACAGTATGGGCAGTCCCGTGTGATTCCCTTTTTTTTTTCGAGTAGGCTAGGAGCCTTAAGTTTGATCGGCGGACAGTTGTTCGTTCTCCCAGTATTCTTGGTACTAAGGGTTCCTTAAGTTGGCACAGTCAGTGATCCGGAATGAAATGTCAATATCCATATTTCGCAAGAGAGAGACCTATCTCCTACATTTGGTTGCGCAAGGGGAGGTGGTGTCGGGAATGAGTCATGCAAACACGCATATTCGGGATGACTACCGGCCGGTGATCGCTCGTATGTGTACGTGCACATGATCTGTTCTCACCGAATTTGAATCAACTTAGATAAATCAGATGGTCGTTCAACGGGAAAAGGGAAGGAGTGAACAATCATTCTCATGCATCGGATGCCAATTGCGCGTGGTTCATGCACGGGAAAAGTCCAACCCATACTCAAACATATACACAAATCGCAACCTACTTGTTATTCATGCATCTGCCTCGACCTAGGTTTGTTTGGGGAGACATTCCCAACAGGCTTAAGGCTAGATCACATAGTCGATCCCTGCCACATATATAAAGACATAGTCATTCCGAAAGTGGGCATGATCACATACATTTCTCCACACATCAGCAAGGCGTTCATTCCTTTCGTCCTCATTTCTATAATCAACGATCCTCCATGCATTGCCAAACAAAACGATGACTCTGAGATTGGGGAGGTAAAGATAGCTCAGACATCAACCAAAGAAACGAAAATCCAAGAGGGTTGTTGAGTAAGGATGGTTGAGAACCAGAAATCAAAGTAAACCAGAGAAATTAAAAATTATGTAGAAGATGGGAAAAAATAATTCTCACTTCAGCACATTGCCTTCTCTCTCTCTCTCTCTCTCTCTCTCTCTCTCTCTCTCTCTCTCTCTCTCTCTCTCTCTCTCTCTCTCTCTCACACAGTTCCCTCGATGGGGCAGTCCATCGCCTCGTACCTATCAACAACCCGAATTTGTCATCCCGCTTAGTCCAAGTATGCAAGCCAGGTTCGTCCGTGTGCCACAGTCCTTCGCGGCCACACGTCAACCCTGCCTACCCAGCACCACCTCGTTAGATCGCCCAATTTTTTACTCACCTTTCTGTCTCCGCTCGTTAGTCGATCTTCTCGACTGCGCTAACTCCCAAGTGTAGATTAGAGAGCGAATTAGTCGCACTTATCAGTTTTATAGCATTTTGTAGTTGCATGACTCAGATATGATTCCAGATTATGATGAAGCAAGAGGAAAGGGAGGAGGAGGGAGTGCCTATGGGTGCATAATACGGTCGCGGCATGGGGGATATAGCCGCTCTCCACGCATCGATCCAGTCATGCGTTCGTGGGCCAATGAGGTAGTCAGGAAAGAGACGTCAAGTTTCGCGCGAAGAGGAAAAGATCAAAAAAAGAGAAGATTACAATTACACCTGCGTTTGTCTAGAAGAAGCAAGAAGAGATTAGCATTGTTGTTAGAATTTAGGCGTGGCGGGGATAGAGCGCAGAACAGGGCGCAACGACACGCGCACAAGGAGGGAGCCTTGTGTAGTTGCAACCAAAAATTACTACGCTCCCAAATTCGTAGTCCAATTAAAATCCTAATTGAGAAAAGAATTTCCGAGAACCTGTGTGGGTTCAAAATTTCAAAAAAGAAAGTCAAAAAGATTCCCCGCGCGATAGTCGTGCCACAAATTCACTTCCTCACCACAGAACAGGAAAGAAGTTATTGCAACAGTTATTCCCTCGTTCGCGATCAATTACAAACCGTCGAGGGACCAACCCCCAAAAGACGGGGGCATCCATGCAATTGGGCGGACACCTCCTCATTAACCCCCGAAATACAGTCGCACAAAAAGTCGCGGGTTCACGGAAAGTAGTTCGTCATACGCGCGTGCGCGCGCGCGCGCGCGCACGAGAGAGAGAGAGAGAGAGAGAGAGAGAGGAAAAAACTCTACCACACCGTGCATTTGCTACAACCCCATACCCAAGGTCAAAATATAGCATGTATATAGTCAAGGGCAAACAGGTTCCGGAGTTACTCTCAGATCCCCGAAATGTTTCTTTGATCCCTTCCCACCCTCGGAATTCGCAATGGTTGATCTCCAATGCACTGGTATGCCTTGATCGATTGAACTAAAAGACTAGTCAGAATTACATCGATCTGCGTTATAAGGATTAGTGCTGCTAGCATTACTATGATTACTTGGCGATCTCGATTGGGCTAAAAAGGCAGTGCTTTTTTTTTACTCAAGTTTATTTATCAAACAATTTTGGTATATGGGATGCTGGACCCGCTTTCCAGCAGGTGTAGCTCCCCACCAATAGAACGGAGCTTGTTTATTTCAAAAAAAAAAAAAAAGGCTCCGCAACTTACCAAGAGTTGCAGGGGCATTCTCTAAGAATAGTGGGTTTTTTCTTCCGAAATCCAAATAGACAACATATCTAGTTTATTCGAATAGAAGACGCATCTGCAATTCAAAGCAGTGTTCTATGAGAGAAAATTGGACTAACTCTTCAAATCGTTTTTTTTGGGAAAAAACATTGGGGCTTGGCTCTAGGGGTCAGGCCCTGCTTACAAGGACTCTTCATGTCTGACCCTAGATTATGAATTTAAACGGACGAAAGCGAAAAATTCTTAAAAGTCAGACCTGGCTTTGCGTGTGATCTTGGGGGGCAAGGCAGGGGTAGGGGGGCTGGGAGGCGGGGGTGGGGTTGCACCCTGTTCCCTTTGCGCCCTGAATCTACCCCTACTGGCTTCATTTTTGAAAAGATTGAATTGTTTGTGCCACGGAAGGGCAGAAAGGTTGAGCTTACTTACTCCGCATTCCACACACAGAACACATGTTGTTCACAGCCAGAGGCTGCGCTTACCTAGGTTGCAAGGTTTTCTTTCCTATTAAGGAAATGTCGTGGACTTCAATCGATCTTCGGGGGGGTGTTTTTGCGCTTTAGGGGGCGGCTGGAAGGGTGCGGTCGCGGCTAAGAGACGGACCGGTAGTGCTAGTTGGTCGTCGCAGGCTTTGGGCAATTGGTCGGTTTATCGGGTTCGTTGGGCTTGTGATGGTCGGCGACTACATTTCCTTTTCGGGTGGAGGGTTGAGTGTTTTTTGGGGGGTTGTCGGGTGTTTTTTTGTGGATGTGGATGGATTGTTTTTTTTTTTTTTTTCGGGTGGAGGGTTGAGTGTTTTTTGGGCGGCTGGCGGGTGTTTTTTTGTGGTTGGATTTTTTTTATTTTTTTATTTTTATGTTATTGGTCATTCGATTCGTTCATGAAACAAGTGTGAATGATGAATGAATGAATTGTTTGAATGAATTTGACCCCTACCAAGCAAGAGGGTTTATTTTTTTTGTCCTGTCTTTCTTGATTGGTCGTCGTTTGTTCGACACCGCTTCGTCTTTCTTGATTGGTCGTCGTTTGTTCGCCACCGCTTCGATTTCTTTCTTTTATTTTTTCCCTTTTTTTTCGTCATTCTTGATTTCCTTTTGGTTTTTCTTCTTTTTTTGCCTTGAGTTTTTTTTTTTTTTTTTTTTT
>BFEA01000097.1:2503614-2514842 GCA_003427395.1 Chara braunii
TGGGACCCTTTGACAGTTGAACCACCGCCGCTTGGTCCCGAACCCTTGCCACTTGCACTGACGTCCGATCCCGATCCCTTACCATGCGCACCACCGCTTGATCCTGATCCCTTGCCCTCTGTTTCTTGACGCCCGTGAGACATTTCGGGTTTTTGCAGTTCACCATGATTTATGCCCTTACCGCTTGCACCGCCGCTTGTTGTCGGACCCTTGCGACTTGCACCGCTCCTCGATCCCAATCCCTTGCCATGCGCACCGCCGCTTGATCCGGATCCCTTGCTATACGCACCGCCGTCGCTTGCTCTTTTTTTCTCCCCTTCTCTGTGCTCAAGATCTTGTTCGACATGCCAATTATATCCATAAGCCGGGCTGGTTTCTCTATTATAAAACTCTTCCAGATACTCAAGCCACTGCGATGTTTTGAATTCTTGGAAATTTTTCTCTCTTCTTACATCTAGTCTTGATTGAGAAACCTCCGGATTAAGTCGCAGAAGCCGCTTGTCAATCTGATTATCTCCGTGTTTAAGAAAGTTCAATTCTGACATACCTCTGTGGAGCTAAAACTGTCACTCCCCTTCTTCTTTTATAGCCATAACCCACTCCCCTCTTGCCAATGGAGGTTGGAAGTGTTGGGTGGCATATAATGTGATGACCCCATATGTCATCATCCATCACCGTATAATTGTCTCGGCACACAATAGGTCCCGGAAGCTATGCAATGTCCGCAGGGATTTTGTCTCCAATCTCGTACTCCAAAGGCTCATTAGAGGGAGGTTGTTATTGAGTTCGAGAGTGTGGCAATTCCAAAATAGTACTTGGGTTGTCTGCAAATGCTGACAGAGTTGCCAATAACTCTGGGGAGAGCATTGCATGAACCTTCGGATCCATAATTCCTCTGGATGGTAGCGTCATTGTATTGTCCGCTATCTGAGTAGGTGTAACTTGCACAATAGAAGAAGGTGACGGACGAGTCATTAACTGGTCCGTTGAAACCGCCAAACTTGAAGCTCCTCTAGAAGCGGGCGATGTACCTGGAACACCCATCTTCTGCGAAGCCAAGCTACAAGCTCTTTGCCTCTTATCTACCAAAGTCGCTTGCAAAGTATCATCAACACTTTCGTCGTCTGAGTCCTCGGCATCAAAGTCCTCACCATTCTCAAAACAAGTTGCATAACCTGCGATTGTAAACGCCCCTATTTGTTGGTCGAAGTACATTTTCTCCAAACGGTCCAAAAATGCAACTTCCTTCTCCGATGGTGCTTTATGATAACCTCTTAAAAGCGTCTTCACTTTTCACCTTCTGACGACATAAGTACGTTCCCCTCCGTGTTGTAGCTTTATTTCGAAAAGAAACTCTCAAATATTGACTATGTTTTTGTCAACTTTGTAGATGAGATCACGGCCTTCATCATGTCGAGGAGGCGGCTTAATAAATTTGGCGAAGTAATCTCGAGTTCCGACCATCTTGTTGATGAACTGAGTGAGGAACTCGAACTTCATACCCTCCCCTTCCAGCACAATGCAATGATGGTGACTCTTTAACAACTCCCAAACGAATGCCGCATGATCTTTTTCCAGAAAAACAACAGCCCCATCCGCAGGATAAAAATGCTCCAATGTCTCCGCCATCGCATTCGGCTCCCTTTCCATTCCATCATAGACAACTTTCTCCTTTGGCTCCATACCTGCCATTTGTCACTTTGTTGGCGGGAAGTTATTCTCCACGACATCAGTCAACATCTTCGGCTTTCTCTCTCTCCGCACAAGTGTCGATATGTCAGTCACTTGCTCGCCATATGACGGACCTGCAGCTTGAATGTCTTCAAACAAGGAAATAGTGTTGCGAATGATAATCCCCGTCGTTGGAGTACATGATGACCACCATTTTGTCTGTGTCCTCCAAAGGCAAGTTTGCAACCTTATAAGAACATTTCGCCTTTGTTTGTTGTTGACGAGTCCATTTCATAATAGACAAGTGAATGTCCCAACCCACGACTCACCTGGAGAATGTGAATTCACAAGAGCGTGGAACGAAGCACAATAATGTCCAATATTCACCGCCATGTTTTCTCATAAACTTCCAGAGCCCATCAAACACTTGTTCAGTCCACGTACCCATCTGGGTTGGGCGACACAAATCAAGCACGACTGTGTGGCACGTCAGATGTCTGACGACTCTATACATCTCCTTGGAATCCATCTCGTCTGAAACATCGCTCGGTTCTCATTGCAAAGATACGAAGACAAACTTCACGTCCTGTTTTTGGAAATGTATATATATCGCTTGGCCCGATATACGAATGTTTATGAACCCCCGGTTTCTGATCTGCGTAACAACTTGTTGACAAATTGTATAAACTCTTCGAGGCACTTCTCTGCAAACGATTTTGTTTTCTCGAAACCCTCTTCTCCTTTCTCGTCTTCTCGTCCAAGTGTAGCCGAAAATGACCGCACCCAATTCATATCTTTAAAATGTTGTCGCTGGTCGATCCACCTCTCGGATGTCAATCGTTGATCACAACACTTATCAAACACATCAGAAAGGTTGTCGAAGAATGATTCCTTTCACTCTAACGGCTTCCTGTGAGGGTCATAAATGAAGACAAAGTAGTGAAACATTTTCAACATTGCTCTTTCCAGTTTCATCATTTTCACATATGTCTCCATTGAATGTTTCCCGACACTTTGAGCAGCTTTACTTTGCTTTGGAGCCAGTATGATATTGCCTGTGAGAATATGTCGCAACAATTGAAGCCGCTCACGCCTCCCTAACGTAGACACAGCCTTCCATGCTCTGACATCCGGATCGTGCACAGCCACGAGGTAACCAGGTCCTTTAGTACCGTGAACCCAGTGCATTGGAACCCTAACTTCATTTTTCAACTCAAATCCGGTTTCAGGTCTCGGTGCTCTCCCCGATTCACTTTGTTTGGTGGCAGGCTTCACAGCATCTCTCCCCGACAATTGTCCACTTTCCCAAGCAGCATACACTTATTTCACCTTCTCGAAGACTTCATATGTCACCCTTGCCAATATCATGTAAGGCCCGAGGAAGTCGGACCACTCCTTGCTCCAATGCCCAAGCGACAAAGTAACTAAATGATCAATCCCGGTCAAGCGAAGAGTCTTCGCCGCGAACTTTCTGTACTCTGCATTTTTCACTTCTGCAGCAGATCCGTCTTTAGCATCAGGATGGTCTGATGCCAGCCACAACTTTCGTATGTCCTGAATGACAACAATTTGGTGTGGTGGAGTATTTCATTCGTCCTTCGCATTACGGAAAGTGCTCAAGGTGCCGTAATTATCCATGCTCCTATCAGGATAGTAAACAGGCCTCGCAGTCCAGCAATCCAAATGGAGCTCATGGGCGTTGTCAGGGCGCTCATGAAAACATTTCCTTGCCGCTGCCACATTATCTTGACCGATGAGAGGGTACCTGTAGTACTTGCGCACGGATTGGAGATTGAATTCGTCAGGCGTCACTCTTTTTGGTCTCACATTTGTTCCTGAAGCGTCAGTATGCGTTGTATCATGCAACCCAACCAACAAAACGACAAACTTCTCATATAATGTACATACATTCAACCCGGCTGCTCCAGTCGTTTTCTCTCTAATAGCTGCCTCACCCGATGCAACCATTGCATCGTAAATCTCGTCAATATGTTGTTGCCCGAGAAAGCGTTGATTATATTTGAACTTCCTGTCAGGGATATCCAGAATTTTGTCAAACTTGACAGAAATGAACTGCATGTCTGACCTCTAGTTCCCATTCTCATCGAACTCAAGGAAGAAGCCTTTGTCGAGATGACCAGAAGAGTTTTCCGATGGCAGAATTTGCAAACTTGGCGGCCCGGTAACTGACTTGCCTGTAGCCTCTTCATCTGATTGAAGGTGGTCCGGTGGAAAAACGGAGTTTTTTCCATTACACCTCCCTTCGCTGCTTTTTTCTTTAGCTGCTGTTTTTTCTTCGTGGCCTCCTCAGCCTCCCGTGTATGCTGGACCGCCTCATCCATTGGTAGAAGTTTCAACTTTCGTTTGTGACCCCCTTCCTGCTTGGTTCTTTTAATGTCCAAAACACTTCTCCTCTCTTGCCTGATCTTCCTCTTTTTTTTCAGCGAGCTCTGCGGCATCGGCATGTGCCGTCACGACCATTATTTCGTGTTGCATTCCCTTGCGCCCTCGATGCACATCCCAATGTCCTTGTCCGGGTGGGAGCTGTTGCTCTTGTTCGCGACCCCGACGCACATCTTCATATCCTCCCTCACTGGTCGTTTCCTGTTCGTGCCCTTCACCCTCATATTCCATCCCCAGACCACCCTCTAATTCGCCACCCCTTTCGCTGATAGTCTGCTCACTATCTCTTTCTTGTTCTTCTTCATGTTTTCCTTTCTCATCGTCACCCTCCTCATAGTCTTTCTGTTCTCCACCACGTTGTGAATCTTCCTCGTTGTTCTCCTCATCATTATCTCCAAAATATTCAGGGACCCCCTCAGCACGGCTTAGCACAGTGTAGTCATAGCGCGGTTGGCAGACCAAGGCAAAAGGTTCCTTGGTTGTTGCAGGTCTGGATTTCATAAGGGCTGACGACATGATTTGGCCGCGGCACGGACCTTTCTCTCCGATCTGCCCAAATTTTAGAACTCGCAGTGTAATAGCTGGAGTCCGAAGCGCCACTAGAGGGCGGATCCCTATTGTGAGGGGTTTCGATGAGGGTGTCACCTCCAAGGATGACGAAAACACACTTTTCGGCTCAGATATGCGGTCTTCAGCATGCGCCACCGGCTCATACGCTGCAACCACATTACTATCGAAGAATTCGAAAACCATGGCAAGGTCTGACAACGTCAAAAATTTCCTCATCACCGACGGATTGAAGATATCAACAAGCGACTTGCTGTATCCTGCGTGCTTGGCCCATCGAAGAGCAACGTGCTTGACATTTGTCACTCACTAACCTTTACCGGTAAGGACCATCGTCATCTCGAACATGGCTAACGGTGTACCTCGTCCACTCCACTTCACCACACCGCCAATCGGTACAATATTATATTTTATCACCACATACAGAACCAGTCCACTCGAGGGTTCCCCGATGTCACCCACCCAGTCCAACATCTAGTACTTGTCTTTATGGTCGACGATGGGCACATCGTCCCCCACACCTGCTACGGACGTGTCACCAAACCTTTTACGCCTGGGCACAACGTCTATCACAGATTTCGCCTGCTGACCACTAAGCACTTGCTCCTGACCTACAGGTCCACCACTCATCAACACAGCCACATCCGGTCCAGAACCACGAACATGAGCGGACAGAGTGCCCATGGAAGGCGCACCCGGAGGACCGAGCTGCGTTGGCCCTTAGATCCTGATGTCTCCTCATTCCCCACGTCAGTGGCCGGCGTCCCCTTCGACTTTTTCGGAGATTCTTCCATGCTCTCGGAACTTCTACTAGCACGTCGTTTGCTTGGCTTACACTCCCGATCCATTGTGAGAGGTTTCTCGAATCTGAAACAAAACGCATAAGTGTGAACGCAGTCGTTGCCTTGCAGTTGTCCGCACACCATAGGAAAGCAAAACCGCATTAGACAGGGACATGTAAAAACAGTAGTGGCACACTGGACGAACATCCTGCACGATCGAGTCAGACACGACGATGAAAGCGGGGCAATATCGAGTGACCACGACACTATCCCTTCACCTCGTGGTCGTGCCCGACTCGACGGTGGTAAGTGTAGGTCCTGAGGTCGGGCAAAGACGCACGCACTCTCCAGTGGCGATCGTGTCGAACACGACAAACAGAGGACGGGAGATGTCGTGGGCGAACAACTTGCACGATCGAGTCGGACACGACGATGAAAGCGGGGCAATATCGCGTGACCACGACACTGTCCCTTCACCTCGTGGTCGTGTCCGACTCGACGGTGGTACGTGTAGGTCCTGAGGTCGGGCAAAGACGCACGCACTCTCCAGTGGCGATCGTGTCGAACACGACAAACAGAGGACGGAAGATGTCATGTCCGACACGACGATGCTAAGTAAAGGTCAGGACTTGTCATGTCGAACACAAGGAAATGAGGTCGTCGTGCGCAGCTCGTCAAGTAATGGTCGGGAGTTCATGTGTCTTCGTGTCCGACACAACAAAGCTCACACGGATGAGTCGGGCGAGATCATGTGTCTTCGTGTTCGACACGACAAAGCTCACATGGATGAGTCAAGCGAATTATATCAAAGCCACAGTATCAACAGAAAGTGTCAGTGGACGATAATCAAGCGAGATATGTCAAATCCACAGTATTAGTAGAAAGGCTCATTGGACGACATTCATGCGTTCACTGGCTATCGAAATACATGATGAGGACAACAATCAGACACTGCACATTTCTCGCTCAATGCAAAGTCCTTGATGATGCAGTCCGAACAAATGAAAATGAGGCAATATGTCTATGTTCATGGCACCACGAGAAAAAAAGTTTTCAACACCAGACTGATCGTATCGGAAAACAGAGCGTTTTCGAAACACCGACAATGGAAGGGTCGGACAAGCAGAAGAACTGAAGAACAGATAGTGTGGACAATGTCAGCTACGACGACGACAGCAACGACAAATTGCGAAAGCATCCAACGACGAAAAACATCCAACGACGACGGGAAACGACCAAGGACATCTCACGACGACGGGGAACTCTCCCGCTATTGCACCTATCCAATATGCCAAATGTCGATCCAAAGGTCAGATATTGTGGCTCCTCGGCGGTGGCCGTCTCAGCAAACACTGAAATGTATTTCATGCGTACGAAGCAGGAGTTTCCGACGAGAGAACTACCTATAGCATCCCGAATAGAAACCATTTTTATCTCAACCTCGCGCCATGCGTCGATGTCGTCCACCTTGCCACCGACCACGATATCCAATTTCCCATCGACTTCTCTTTGAACTAAACTCATATCCCTTCCGGACATAGACAATTCATTCCTGGACACATACACGACAGTGTCAGTCAAGTTCCTTGTCTTGTTCAAACATGCAATGCAGAGGACCCTACAAACAGTGAAGCATCCCGGACGCAATCTCATACAACAATATGACACTGCTCAAGGCGACACACAAAGAGATCACAAAGGATACTGATCGGGGAACTGCGAATGTCGCGCACAGTCGATTAACTCCTGCTTCATCACACGGGACCATGTGCGTGGCATTCGCAGTCTAGAACACCGTAAAGGCGATTTAGTTTCAATTGCTTACACAACTGATGCAAATGCACGGGACTAGCACATCGGATGGCACAGCTATATATTTTTCGAATTCCAACATAGTGGCGAACTTATAACCGTCTGCCCACGGGCATGTCATGATCATGTTCTCCCACTGATACTCTCTCTAGGAGTCCAAATGTTCATCGAGAAACGGGACGACTGTCATCCAAGGATCAGACTCGAAGTCTGTCATACTAGCGCCGGCGACGGTTGCGCGCTCCCGACATCGGCGGACGTGCAGCGCACAAAGGGGAAAATGGTGTGCCTTTCGTTCACGCCAAACTGCAGGGGTCATCCAGTGAGAGATCTCCATCGCGACAGCGAAGCGCCCTGCATGGCATAAGTGCAGCAATTAACAACAGTACAACATCGACGCAGAAGAGAACATTGTCCTCCTCCTGATGATGCAAACAAACAGAAGAGAATAATTGTCATCGCCCTGACAATGCAAACAAACAAGCTCACACGACATTGCACTGCACGTGCCGGCCATGCATACAATCGACGCCTTCCTGCACACGACAGACACAGCCTAAGGCTGGAATGTTACAAAGAAGCGACGGTTGTCGCGTTCAACACGACGACCGAAATTGCTCATGCATACACGACTCTAGCGGCCGATTGTCGTGCTCAACACGATGACCAAGATATTAACTGCCCGCGGCATTACACTTGTAGTGCGTGGGCCCGCATCTTCGAGACTGATAATGACTTGCGGAGACCGGTGTCTCCGTCATGGTCGTCCTGCCGAACATGACAACCGCAGTCGGTGTGGCTTCGTCGTTTCGCAACTGAAGGACAACGTACCCGCCTGTATCACGCCCACGATCACATAACACGTCGTGGCCGGATGGTCGTGTCGAACTCGACAACTAAAACCCCTTGCCTCGGGCATTAGACGACGGGTATGTTTGTCGTGTTGAACACGACAACCAACGACAGTGCAGCACTTACCCTGGTTGTCGTGTTGAACACGGCTTTCGGCCACGGATTTCTGATTCCCAACAATGGACGACATTCACAATGTTCCGTCTCGGAAGTAATCTCTATGCTTGAAATGTGAAGTCGACCACCAAACACCGTGGGGTTGTAGACGACAACCCTAAACCCGACGATCTAGCTTGACACAACAATCGTGTTCAACACGACAGTCGTGTTCAACACGACAGTCGTGTTCGACACGATTGTCGTGCTCGACATGATCGTTGACAATCGTGTTCGACACAACAATCGTGTTCGACACGATTGTCGATTGTCGTGTCGAACACGATTGTCATGTCAAACACGACAATCGTGTCGAACACGACAATCGCGTCGAAAACGACGACGAAGGGACACTGTCGAGTCGAAAACAACCACGGACCAGAGCAGTCGTCGTGTCGAACATGATGATCGGGCCAATTGGTCGAATCGAACACGACGACGAAGAAAATTGTCGTGCCGAAAAACCGCCACAGTGCCCTATCATCGAGTCGAACATGATGGTGACAAACGAGCCGAACATGTCGTGTGGAAATGGATGCTTGTTGTCGACGGCTATACAACAACTCAAAGTCGGATCATCGTGTCGAACACGACAACCATGGCGGCTAGCCTCTGGCATAAGATGACTGAGGTCGAGCACCAGTATTGCATTGGTGCTGGTTGTCGTGTTCAACACGACAACTGCCCGCAAACGTCTCATGCCACTGCAAGCCGACATGGTTGTCATCTTCGACACAACAAGCGTGTTCGCCACGACAGTCGATAGTGTTGCACTGGCGCTGGTTGTCGTGATCAACACGACAACCGCCCGCAAACGTCTCATGCCACTACAAGCCGACGTGGTTGTCGTCTTTGACACGACAATCGTGTTTGACTCAACGATAGGGCACTGTGGTAATGTTTCGGCACGACAATTCCCTCCGTCGTCATGTTCGATTCGACCTTCCGACCCGATCATCGTGCTCGACTCGATGACTGCTCCGGTCCGTGGTCATGTTCGACTAAACAGTGTCCCTCAGTCGTCATGTTCGACATGACCGTTGTCAATTGGAAGTGCCACGTGGCGTTACGTGGTTGCATCTCAACTGTCTGATTATATCCTCACCGCCTGTTCCTGTGGACTTGGGGTGCTCCACTGTGGCTGCACGTCGCGTCCTGGGGTCGTCTGCTCGCCTCCGTCGTAGCGACCTGGGGTCCTGCATGCAAACATTCATTGTGGTCCTGCGTGCTTCGGCGCCAACGAACCTCCACTGCGCTCCGTCGTCACGTCCTGCAGGTCATCTGCTGGGCACGAACCTCCGCTGCATTCCGCTGTCGCTACATTGTCCTCCTGAAGCCAGAAATGAAAAGTGGTGGGCCCCCTCCATATATATAGTTTTCCGGGTGGTTCGTTTGGACGCAAGGAGCGGTCGTCGGATCCGAAAATGCCGACAATCAGGATGATCCACTGGCTTCAGGCGGGGATCCGGTGGTGCCTTCAAAGCACAACCCGGTTTTTTCCCCCCGTGAATCTTGGTCGTCGAATCGTCAGGCGGCCGACGAGCAGGATCATTTTTTTCCTGGAATGGGCCTAGGGCAAAGTGGAACCGCGGGAACAACGTTTCGCGCCTGAGTCTGTCCCTGTGCTACACATGAGCGTTTCGCGCATGAGTAGTCGCGACCTTTTGTCAGCGCTCCGTTGTTCGTGGATTGGGAAAAGCAGCACTACAGTCCAACCGTCTGCCCACGTGGATACGACAACTCGATCGCTGTCCAGGTGAGTGCCACATCCGCCCCCGCCCCCCCCAAAAAAAAAACACCACCTCTGTATCCTGCTCTGTCATGTGCTAGTTTCTTGATGACGTCAACAAATTTCCTCCACCATTTCGTTATGGCGTTTAGTGGCGAAGGTCGTCGTGTCAAACACGATCGTCTTCAATGTTTCGGTGTCGTCATCGTATTGGACACGATGACGGATCTCAATAAGGCAATCCCCAAGTCGTGTCGAACACGACACACAGCACAGCGTTTGTCGTGTTCGACATGTTCGACACGACGAAACCGCAAAAGAAACAACCGTCGTTATGTTCGACACAACAATGGTCACTACAGGTTCCACGGAAGAAACAACCGTCATCGTGTTCGGCACGACAACGGACGTTGCAGGCTGTTTACTGTCGTATTTGATCCCGACGTAACCACGGAAGAAACATCCGTCGTCGAGTTCGACATGGCGGGCGCTCTTCTGTGTGTCGTGTTCGACACGACAATGCATCACTTGGGGTTTTTCGTTGTGCCTGACACAACAGCCGCGTTGCCGTGATTCTGAACACGTGAGAAAACGGCGCGCTCTGCGGCTATGGTGCACAAACACGCCGGGTGATATCGTCGTCTCGAAAACGACAGTCAACAATATGGCTTGTCGAAGAGTTCAGTTCGGCGGCCATGGCGTCGAGAATGCCGACGGGTGCCACTCTCCCCTAAAATCGTCGTGTCGAATAAGACAGTCTTCACGTGTCGAATAAGACAGCCCTTGTCCTTCGTGTCGACTTCATCAAGTCGACACGCGTCAGGTCGGTCCGCCCCGTATACCACGCTCCTACTCATGAGCGATCTCCCACAATCACTCCCGTTTAAGAGAAGTGTTCCGACTTGTCTGCGTGACGAACAGGACAGTGTGCATTGCACCCGCAGAGCCTAGTATCCGGAAATCACGAGTGGAGTCCCTTTCGTGTTGGACACGACGGTCACGTTGACAAGGTCGTTTAGCTGCTCAGTCTGGGTTCTTGGTGCTCCTCGTGTGCTGTCCGTAGTGAGTTCCTCAAACGACATCGTGTTCGAACTTTGCACAAGTTTTGCTAGAACATCTTCCTGTGGTTGCCCCGCTGACAGGACTGATGAGTCCTCACCCGTCACCAGGGTTGTTAGGCGGGGGCCCCCGGGGGCAAAGCCGGGGTAGGGGTTTGACCCCCGGACCCCCGCCGTGGGGGTGCCCCACCCCAGCCC
>BFEA01000097.1:2523395-2543608 GCA_003427395.1 Chara braunii
AGACATACCGGGTGATCAGACATACCGGGTGAACAGACAATACGGGCGGACAGACAAATATGCCGGGTGAACAGACATACCGGGTGATCAGAC
The DNA here is from genome assembly GCA_003427395.1 of Chara braunii. Classification (NCBI taxonomy): domain Eukaryota; kingdom Viridiplantae; phylum Streptophyta; class Charophyceae; order Charales; family Characeae; genus Chara; species Chara braunii. The sequence continues at coordinate 2,523,489 of BFEA01000097.1, forward strand.
ATACCGGGTGAACAGACAAATACCGAGCGAACGGACAGACAGACTGACCAAAAGAAAAAATACAGATGGACAGGCCTACGAAAAGACGGCCAGGCACCGACAACCAGACAGGTTGTGACAGATAGACGGGCTCAACACGGACAACATAGACTGTCAGAAAGACGCATTCGGATAATGGATCCAACTGGCATAGTAGGAACAGACGAAACATCAGACGCAGATCACAACAGAGAGATATAGGCTACAATAGAGGCAAGAAGATCAGGTACGAACAGGCAGCAGCGGGCAAACAGATACGAATAACAGGGGAAACATGGGTTGGGGCAGTGAGGCACAGGCTACTAACACAGGCCTTAGGCCTGTATCAGACGACATATGGGTCAAGTAACGTGCTGAGCTTCTAGTCTTAGCAGACTGTCTGCCAAATCCCTGAACAAATCCCACAGAGAGAAAGGGAGAGAGAGAGTAATGAATGAGGGAGATAGTCAAGGGGTAGGAGGAGAATGATGGTGATGATAATGATGATGTTGTATGTTTGGTCTGCCTTATAACACTGATCAGGTGGATCAGTGGTATTCCCGCACTCCACTGCGCTATCTTGTACTCCATATGAGAGGTCGGTTCTTGTTCTGGTCTGCACCTATACAGTATCAACAGTGTGTGTGCGTGTGTGAGAGTGAGGGAGAAAGTGAGAAAGAATGAGAAAGAGAGAGAGGAGATAAGGTGAAGGATGACGATGATGATGACAAAAGGGGCACTTACCTAGTATCGGCGATGGTCTGCATGGGCAACGTCTTCAAGTACTTCGAGTCGCCACCGATGACAACAGTAGCACTGTCAATCCACAGACTGTAGGGGTGGTGTAGGAGTAGACTGGGCACTGAGCGCCAAGTGTGAGAGTGAAGGGACTGGACTCTTGAGTTGCTGGCGGTTAGAGCGAGCTCTCAATGACCTTGGTTCTCGGTGTTACAGCCTCCATTGGTGTTATATTGCCACAGTGCTGCTTCTGGGCACTGTGCTACTATCTGGCCTTCGATGTGATTGAACAGTCTGGGCACTGTCACCTTGCCGTTGCTCGTTTTCCTTACAATTAGATTATTATTATTATTATTATTATTATTATTGTTATTATTATTGTTACACTTCACATACATGTGAACAGCAGCACAGCAAACTGGCAACGCACGCCCACACCATGTTCAGAGATGAGACTTTCAGATGAGAATTCACTCCTCTTGGCCATGGCAACTCAACGACTCAAAACAACTCATTGTTCACGTGCATCAGATCACCTGGGGTACCATGCCTATGACGATACTGCACCTACGCGAGAAGCCCCGACTAACAAACGAATTGGACTGCCAGTCGCACCGGACAACCAGAGAGACAGACTGACAGTCAGAATGGACAGACAGACTGTCGGGCTGGATAGACAAACAGTCGGACTGGACAACCAGAGAGACAGAGAGACAGTCAAAACAGACAGACAAATCGGAGAGACAGACATAGGGAGACAGAGAGGGAGATGAGAGGAGAAGATGATAATGGTGATGGAGTGTGGGCACATACCTTGTATTGGCGGCGACCTGCATTTAGGCGCTATCCACGAGTACCTCGGGCTGCTGCTGATGTCAATGGTTGCAGTGTTTTCCGTAGTCTGTAGTAGCTGTGTAGGAGTAGCCTAGGCACCAGTCAACATGGTGGGAAGGTGGGGCCTGGATACTCACGATAGTGGTGGCAAAAATAAGCTCTCACCAACAGTGGTTTAGAGTTACGGTTTGGTGCAATAATACTCTATGGACACTGTGATACTATTTGGGTTTCAATATGATAATGTGAACTGGAATTGTCGTCTCGCTATTGCTAATTCTTCTTGTATTATTATTATTATTATTATTATTATTATTATTATTATTATTTATTCTTGGGTGCTAGTGGCATCTGTGTAGGTGTGGAACGGGGTTGTGAGTGTAGCAAGAGACATACCTGGTGCTAGTAGCATGTAGCATAGGCCGCTGTATGCTTGTACTTCGGGAAGCTGTTGTTGTCAACTTCGGCATTTTAGTATTAGGCTGGATAAGGATCTGCCACATGTAGTCTGAGCGCCGAGCGCCAATAGGATATCAACTCTGATTCTTCGTTGATGATGATGTTGGGACAATTTCAGCATTGTCAATTATGAACTATTGGTGGGTTCTTATTTGGTGAATCTCGTGATGCATTTCTGCTATTGGTTCGAGGTCAAGACTATATGGACTCCTATGAATGATGTTGTTTGATTGCTGGAGTTCGCTATTGCTCATCTTCCTTGCACTATTATTATTATTATTATTATTATTATTATTATTATTATTATTATTATTATTATTATTATTATTATTATCATGTAAGGGTTGAGCCCTCGTAGGAGCCTTGTCGCCCTGCATGTGTTCTGGGCTAAGGCCTCAACAAGCCTCGTGCCCGCCCTAAGTGAAGGCGGGCAGACGTGTGACCACCCTAAGTGAAGGCTGGTCAGAATATCTACAAATAAGCCTTTCTTTCAACATTTTGTAAAGTGGGTATCCGACAGCCGTAGCACGCCAGTTGGTTGGAGCGCATCTTGGAACCCAGACTCCTGCGAGAAGCAGTTGAGCCCAGGGCCTCAGTTGATTGAGCCCTGGGCACAGGCCAAGGGAGACCGACACATCGCACATTGGACGCTGACCAATCAGGAAGCAGCAGCAACATAGTGGAGGTCAAGCGTACCAATGGGATATCGGGAAGGGTCTGCATCTGGACGGTAGCCCGGGGCATAAAGGGCGCAACTGTACTTCCTGTGTCAGGGTGCAGGTACTGAAACCCAGTCACGGGTTCAAAGCAGGCCACGTGCCCACACGTGGATGCACAGACTACACGGGCTACCCATGCGTACACAGATACACAAACTACACGGACTACCCAGACACGCACGGATACACAGTCTACACCGAGTACACAGTCACACACAGATTCACAAGAGGTACAAGTAACACAGACTTCTCAGTCCATGCTATGTCTGTGGGCTGCATAACTGTGCTGAGTCTGTGTGCTATCTGGGTCTGAGACTGAGCTCTGTGCCTGAACTAAGATAGTTGTGTTGAAGTCTGTACCTATACTATGTCTGCGTTATGATGAGATGGTGTCCGTGCTATGACTAATGTCTTCTCCCTACCACTAGCTAATAGCCATACCACCCTACACCCGCGCGGGTCTGAGAAAATGCGGACTTCCCTGCCCAAAATGCTGCTACATCACCACCACATTATCAACAGAGGAATGCATGCAGGTCCGCTCGTTGTTCCTTTGTTATACTTGACCTTGACTTAGTTCGCCGGTGTCAGGCCCAAGCCGAGGTGTGGACAGTTTCACTTTGCACTACTGACTTGATTACGTAGGAAATAGGGATGTGAACCACTGACTCAGCTAAGTAGGACTAGGAGCGACCTTCTGCTATTTGAGCTGAGACTGCTTTCAATGATTCCGCGACGGACTGCCTACCTATGACCTATATATGGCAGTGGACCTACGGACATGCAGTTTAAATCCTCGCAACTACGCTATGTGTCGATGATCAAAGGAAAACGTCTTTAAAGGTGCGAGTCACCGGTTCGAATTGCGGGCAAAACACACTGGGGCGCTACATACGCGGGTGGGTAAGATCTAGGGATCAGAGCCCGGATTCTGCATTAGTCACTTGACTACCGTAAAAACCATTGCCAGAGTTGTTACCTTGTGCTTAGAATGCAGTTGTCGGGGTTACAATGGGAAGTGATTTTCTGAATTATTAATTATCACTCTTGCTCGTACTCCATACTGTTAGGATTCGAGTCCTTTGAACTTGGTCGGACTTATGAGCAGATATGTGTGACAAGGATGGAAGTAACCGGGAATAGTGAGAACCGAACAACGGAGGAAGTAAGGAAAAGGCAGGGTTATGAAGAGAAAGAAAGAAGTGGGAAGTGTAAAAGAAGGGGAGAGGTAAGAGAAAGAGGGTGAGGAGATACGTACCTGGTTGGGAGACAGTTTACGTAAGAATCATCTTCTTGATCTTCGATTTTCAACTGTATACGGGCTGAAGAGACACGAGTATAGTAGTAAATCGGAATAGGCTAAGGTCATGTAGCCACAAAATAGAAGACATGGCATCGCTATGACCACAAGTGTTAATTCTATTACCAATATTGATATTGTTTTATTATTATTATTATTATTATTATTATTATTATTATTATTACCATTATTATTATTATTATTATTATTTGTGTCATTATTTTTTTTTTTCATTATTGTTATTGCTTGATTACTGTCGCTACTATTGCTATCATTAAGCATCATACGGGGCCAGAGATGAAGAGAGAACATGGGGCGTTGGAGAGAAAGGTGACGATATCCTTTCGCGATAAGCACTCACCTCCTTCATCGTTCGTCGTACTTTATCCCTGTTGGGCCCTGCCTCCTCGGTTTAATTGTTGATGACACGATTCTCATGGATTAATCATGGCCTCAGTTTAATTTAAGGACCAACAGTTGATTGCATAAATCACACATGGTCAGTGACAGGGCGATTGCGGGAGCTCTACCGGAGTTCAGGCGGAACTCTGGAGTCGGGAAACGACGAGGTACGTTAATTCGACCCGGTTGTTGTTTCATATAGGCTATCATCCGTAACAATGATCATAAGGGTTAGGAATTCAGGATCGATAACTCTTCAAGGATTAAGGGATGGACAAAGGTTTTGGATTGCGGGTAGAGAAAAGGTTGGCTGGGTGAAAACTGATTGCTTCTGGGTACAGCGATCTTGCTGTGTGGACATTGATTGGAAATATGGATACAAGGGATCAACCTCTCACGTTCATTCTCTCTATACTCCATCTAAACAATGATGGGTGCCTTTGATTTGAGCTTGCTATAATCAATTGTCATGGATCACACCGATCATTTCTCATTATGCATCTGATCCAGCATAAGTTTTCAAACTAACAACGATTCAGGGTTCGAATGTCATCAAAGGCAATAACTTGATCCATCAATAAGACTTGTGTGGAGGAAAGAATAGCAGGGAAAGTCTGCCTTAACTCCGATGAGCCTTACGCTTGGTCAGTAGTAAGAGCAAGGATCCTTGGACACCCGCCTTATTGAGGGCTAGCCAGTGATAAGAGTAGCAGGGAAATTCTGCCTTATCAGTGACTAATCTGATATAAGAGTAGTGAGGTTTCAATGACACTTGCCTTATCATTAATCAATCCAACGTTCTTTTCAGTGGTAAGAGCAACAAGGATCCTTGGACACCCGCCTTATTGAGGGTTAGCCAGTGATAAGAGTAGCAGGGAAATCCTGCCTTATCAGTGACTAGTCTGATATAAGAGTAAGTGAGGTTTCAAGGACACCTGCCTTATCATTAATCAACCTAACATTCATTCAGTGGTAAGAGTAGCAAGGATCCTTGGACACCCGCCTTATTGAGGGCTAGCCAGTGATAAGAGAAGCAGGTAAATCCTGCCTTATCAGTGACTAGTCTGATATAAGAGTAGCGAGGTTTTAAGGACACCTGCCTTATCAATAAACATCCTAGCACTTAGTCAGTGATAAGAGTAGCAAGGATCCTTGGACACCCRCCTTATTGAGGGCTAGCCAGTGATAAGAGTAGCAGGGAAATCCTGCCTTATCAGTGACTAGTCTGATATAAGAGTAGCGAGGTTTCAAGGACACATGCCTTATCAGTGGCTAGCCTGTCTCTTATACACATCTAGATGTGTATAAGAGACAGACCTTATTGAGGGCTAGCCAGTGATAAGAGTAGCAGGGAAATCCTGCCTTATCAGTGACTAGTCTGATATAAGAGTAGCGAGGTTTCAAGGACACATGCCTTATCAGTGGCTAGCCATAGGATAAGCCTACCGCTAAATGTGCTTTGGCACACAGGGGCCAAGACCCACAAGGTTGCCTTTGTCAAACAAGCTTCAGTAAAAAATGGATATATCCTGAATGGTCTGCCATGTCAGCGCTAACTTTCTCCACACTCAGCATTATTCGATCCTAACTAATTACCTCTGATTCTACTGAGAGGGGATAAGTGAGATCTTGCCTCAGAGAGAGACTATCCATTTGTCTGATTTCTTTCCATAAGATTAATTTTCACGGGTTGGATTGATGATGTGTTCAGGTGTGTTGAGAGAAAGAAGGGAACTCAGATAAGATAATCCCAAAATGGGATACGAATGAGATAGTGAAGAGAATATGGAGAGTTACTGCGACAGTAAAAGGGGAGTGAACTATTATTCACTACCTGAAGCGGAAGGGCAACAGCCCAAACGATTAGTTAAGGATAGGAGTCAGACAGAAGACACAGAGTCTAGAAGGAACTTTCTAGATCTCAGTTAGGAAGAGAGATGTTAAGTTTCTCTTGGACTGTGTCGTGTCTACAAGTTTCGACACTTCGGAGAACTTACGAGGGAATCCGTAAGAACAACAATTCTGTTATCATTTGATAACAGGTCGGTATAAATCCGACTCAACTTCCACATGGCTTGATACCCACACTTAAGACAAGACCTAAGAAGAGAACAGATAAATCTTCCTCCTGTATCCACACCTAAATTTTTCCAAGTCACACTCAGAGGTCTTTGAAAATGTGAAGGGCTGGGGTAAAAGGAGTCAGGTTAGGAAGGAATGTTGTTTTCAAGGGTTTGGGGCGTGAGTGGCTTGCTATGAATGGGTTAAAGGTTGACGCTTGTAGCGCATTTTGTGTCTGCATTTGTATGCGTGCATGTGTTTTCCTTGCATCTGCACAGATGTTGGGCATTGAATTCTCTTCTGAATTTGGGATCGTCTGAGATATTCGGGCAAAGGGACACGACAATCGTGAAAGTGAGGTCCACCGCTCATTCAGCTCCCTTGATATTACATACATACTTATATATATGTGAGTGAGATCGTAGGTTGGTCGGTACCTAGGAAGACATTTGTCTGGGACTTCTTTTGAGAAGAATGGGGGATTACTAAGGGGCTGGACTCTGGCATTTTTTTTATAAGCACAACAAAGGAAACTAAGAGTCGTTATCATAGTTAGCTAAGCGTGAAAGACTGTCCGAGAAGTCGACCTGATCAGATAGTCGGTCCGGAGAGTTAGCACCCTGGGGCTCGACATACGGGTCAGTCTTAAGGCGTTCTACCGCACGTATGCCTATGCTATGGCGATCGAGAAAACGCCCTCGGCTGGCCTACCTCTGCGATTGCATGTAAAAACCTTCGTATGTGGGTTAGTAGCTCAACAGGGATACGCCCACCTCAGGGATGGTGACAGCTCCTGCAGGTAGAGGTATGTTGTACCTCGCGTGACACTAACCTGTCATAGGGAGTCGCGAGAGGTATAGCACGCGCGCACGGTCGGAGTTGGTATTGCGTAAAGTGACAAAGAAACTCATGCGTGACACGACCATGAGGTCCGACACAAAAACTACTTTGCGTCTGGGTGTGGGACCGCTGCGCGCGACAGCGTCATGATCTCCGCCTTTCCGATACTAGTGACCAAAGTGACATGTGCTGCATTTCCCGCTGTCGTTTAATCTCTGATTTCGTTACACTCTTTTACATGTCTTGCGCCTTTGACACTGATTGCCCCGCTGACTGGACTGATGAGTCCTCACCCGTCTCCAATTCTATATGCTTCAAACCCGATCTCCGTGCTCTCGTAAATGTTTTCTCTCCATGCTAACATTCCAAGGTGGTAGGCTCTACCCGTTCGAATGTTTCCTCTTCCCCCCGTGCCCATGTCAGGTTGCGTTTCTCGTTGTCGTTTATATCGGTTGTGTATTCCCTTTCATTAATCTCTGATTTTTTGTCACACTCAATTACATGTCTTGCGCCTTTGACAGTGATCCACTATTTTGTCATCGCAGATACATTTCGTACATGGCTTGTGGTGTGCATGCTATGCCATGACAGGCTGGCAACACAACCTTGGAAAGCATGAACTGTGTGGCATCTAATACATTGCTCAATGACGATTTTCCTCCATCGGACCTACCAATGTGTTCACAAGATGTTTGAAGTGGTCAGGAACGTGTCAACAATACTATGAAATTGTTTGTGGAGACACTACATGTGAAAGTGCATTTCCGGCCTTGCGCGGCCCAGTACAAACCTCTGATACAGACAGTGCGGAAGGTCAGGGTAAGGCCTCCTTTGCTAACAACAACACATCCAATGTAGACCGTGTTGTATGGATGGCGAGGAGTTCACTTCGAGATTTTGAGTACACAGGTCTTCTGTTTGGTGAGAGTGATGAAGATGGTTTGGATTCAAGTGCTTCGATGTCCTCTAGCGCCGACAGTTCTCCGAATAAAATTGATCATCCGCAAACTTACGCTAACCGCAACGCTGACCACTGTTGTCAAAATGACGATGAAAATTGTGATGTCATCTATAATTTCGATAACATTTTTTCGAAATGTCTGTCCTCAGAGAAGCGTCCTTATTCTTTTCGTGTCATAATGTCACGGTCAAAGAAGATTTTACAATCAGTTTATAGAAAGTTCACCAAAAAAACACTAGCGAGTGTGCGTGGACAAGTTTGTTGTAAGCGAGAATGTTGCGCTTAAATGACCATAGAAGACATCAAAATTGTCCGACGTGCATATTACTCTAAGGACCAGAAAAGCAGGGATGCATGGTGGGTTGAAACGTTGAAGAGGTTCACCTTCATAGAAGATGAGAAGGAGATTGTTCAACCTATTGTAGGGAAAAGAAAGGTGTGCATTAGTCTCTGTTGTTTCACACTAGGTGTATGTAGGAATACATTTCTCAAAAAAATGATAACTTTGTCAAAAGGCTACATTATGTCGGAGCATGGCAGCACTAAAATCAGACGCACATCAGCAACATATGCGACAATGTACGGGAAACTAAGCTCCTTCGTGTGAGACAACGGAGATTTCATGCCCAATGACATGAAGGTCAAAGAGGAAGAATCGAGAGTGGTGTTGAGATTGTCTGCTTGCTATAACAAGGTTGATATTTATAAGTTGTTAAAGTCGCAATTCGACAACATGGGTGCTTCTTGTGTTTCTCTCCAAGTTTTCTACAACATGTGGAGAACACACTTCTGGCATGTGAAATTTCATGACATTGATCAAAACTTTGCAAAATGCGAGACGTGTGTCGAATACAAAGAATTTATCAATTCTGCAAAGTCCGTACGTGTGCGTGAGTACTTTATTTAGGAACGCGCAAAATACTAGGACTTGCAGCTCCAACATCGTGCTGCGTATGAGGTGTGGAAGGATGAGTCCAATAAAACAGGTTCCAACACTTTATGCACCATTATTTACAGTATGAACCAAAGCAAAACCAGTATTCCACACTTTGGCGGAAGAAACAAATCAAAGGCATTCGCAAATATTTCAATGTTGAAAACGAATTTAACAGTTATTATTGCACACGGTCGTTCACCATCGGTCTATGTTCACACATGGTACCCTTGTTATCCACACGATTTTAATGTTGTGGTATCATCCATTATGAAAGTTTTGCGTGACATATAGGCGAGAAGCGACTTGCCTCATAAATTGGGGATACAAGTAGACAACTGTTGGAGAGAAAATAAAAACAGATACGTATTGACACTGACTACAACTTTGGTGAAATTTGGCTTCTTCAAAGAAGTCGAATTCGGTTTTATATTAGGGGCACATACACATACGGACGTTGATATCACTTTCAGTCGTTTCTCTCGCAAACTGAACATGCACGATGCTTATATTATGCTCGACCTCTTCAAGCTCGTTGCCAGTTTCCAAAAAGAGCGTCCGACGTGCACATTCATGGATGAAATTGCTGATTGGCGCGGTGTTGTTAAGCCCTTCCTGGTCAAAAGACTGATCAGTCATACTCCTCCGCATGCATTTAGGTTTTACATGCAGGGATGACAATCCTGTGTTCAAGTGGTAGTTCTCCCCCTTGATCTTCTCCAGTCTATTGCTTTAAACGAAATGGAAACAAAGCATATGCTGGACCCGAATGACCATTCGTGCCATCACCTGTTCTGTCGTCAGCTGCTCTGTCTGTTAAAGATAAGAATTCGGATTTCGAATCAGGAATGAAGATGTGAAGACGTTTGTTGACTGATTGAAGAACAAGCGACACGAGTGGTTGGGAATGAAAGATGAGGTAAGCTTCTCAAAGGAGAGTGCTCTTTCACACTGGAAAACTTTCCTCGAGACAGTCGAGGAAAATTATGGGTCCGACTTTGCAAAAACCTCACTCAAGGCTGGCTTCTGACCCTCGCAGGACAGAATTACAAAGGATAATGTTGAGGATATTGATATTGTCTTCCTCTTGAAGAGCAATGAGAATAAGGAGCCGTTGTTCGTTGGACCAGTCAATGAGCGTCCAAAGGCAGAGCTCAACCCAGTTGTAGATGTCGAAAAAGGTCAGTTCGTTCTCTTGCATCCTTCCCAAAATGATATCGATGAGAGAGTTCCCGTGTGGATGCGTAGAGTCATTTCCGATGTTGACAACGATATGAAGTCGCCAACTTTCAATCATGTTCTTATTGAATATTCGGTGTCACAACCTGTTGTCAAACGTCTTTCTGTGCAATATTCGAACGCATAGAAGAAGACATGGAAGAAAGACAACACAACATCACAACAGTGGCAGCATGTGGACTGTGTTGTGTGGAATTAGACATCAAAGACATTGCGTTTGAAAAATTGAGTGCACATTCCTAAATTGGCCAGAGAGAAGGTTTTGGCATGCCTTTCACTTCCTAATGATGAAGATCAGTAGGCTTTAAATATGTCTTGGATAAGAGCTAATCGTATTTCTTTTACACGTATTAGTACATTATTTAGTTGTCACTGAACTTTCATTTATATATATTTAAATTTTATTTTCATGTGTTGCAGAATGGTTCAACCATTTGTGGTGACTGGATGACCGCCAAGTAATATGGTATGGGGAAGAAATATATGGCATGATATGGACCCCATTTTCTTCACATCTGTAGTGATCTTTGACAGTGAAGTACTCAGTGTCAGAGGTGTGGATGCCCCACCGCATAACTAGGAACATTATCCTCAAGAATCTCTGTATATTTGTGGTCGCAGGTGCTGTGGAATGAGAACATACCCGCAAGAAGTGCTCGCACCCTTCTCATAATTATATTATTCAGCAGTCAAATTCTATCACAACAATTTCAACGTGATGACCTTGTTTTGTGCAGCAGCAACGGTTCGAGGTCAATGCAAAGTATCTTTCCTTACTCATAATGACTATTCTACAAGTGCAAATGTTTCCAATGCAGATGACATCGATGAACGAAGACGGGAAGAATTCAGAAGGAGGATCATGGAGCGACTGTCGCTCAAAACACTTATGGATGGGCTTGTGGACACGACCATCAAATATTTGCGAAGTCTCATGCTGCAAGAATATGAAGTAATAGAAACTTATATAGAATACAAGGATCCCGCGTTTGACGGACAAAATGATACTATCATTGTAGAAGATTGGACAATTTATACAAGGAGAGATTGAAATGTTGCCTTGATCGTATTAGTTTATCCTCTAAGTCGATCTGGTTACTAGGCTTTTTATGCCTACTTTCGGAGTGTCGGTTGTACTTTGCTTTTAATTTTATTCTCTTACTCAGTCGATGGCCTTGAGACATCATCTAAGTTCGAACAGTTCAGCCCTGCGTAAATGTAGAGTTATTTGCTCATCCGAGTTTAATGAGATTCGAACTGAGGTTTGTGTTTTAACAGTTTATGGGTGACACTGCTTTCAAATTGCTTTTAAGTTTTAATATGAAACTTTTTTTCTTCCACGGTTTTCATAATTGAACCTGACATCCTTCTCATTTAAGGGTGTTGTTGTGGTTTCAAGCAGAATTTTTGCACGAGTTTTAATTTAAGGGTGTTGTTGTAGTTTCAAGCAGGATTTTTGCACGTTTTTTAGGAGTGTCAGCTGCACTTTGCTTTCAAATTGTTATTTTTCTTTCAAGGTCACATACAAGGTCAGTCTTTTCCTATTAAGGTTTCTATATTTCAATCATTTCGAAATCTGATGTTCGTTGCCCAAACCAAGGTTTACATTGTGCATTGCCATCGTTGTGCAACACTCACGACATTTCACTAGCTTTTACACTTTGTCTAAGTCTTACGTTTTACAATATGTGTTTATATTGTGTAAGGTTGATATTATACTTATATGACTTTTTGTTCTTGGATTTTGCGATAGAATGGATGTATTCATGTTATGAAAGGTTGAGATATACAATAGTTGACTCATTAAACTTGTACTGATGCAAATATGCAATTTTCTTTTGAATAATTGACTATACAATATTTGTCAATAAAATGTTAAAATCTTCTGCTTTTGTTGTGAAATTTACTTCTTTTCTGTCGAATTTGTGAATTTCATTATGTTCACTTCTTACAAAACTGTTCATTTTTAACGAAAACATCGTTATATAAACATGCACAATACTCTAACATCCCAAATCCAATAGTTGCATCAACACTCGACGACTTTTTTGTTATAGATCTCTTTCGTGCATACTACTTAACACCATTATCTCTTGTCGTTTACCACTACAACCCTGCTGAAGTTGCCAGAGCACAATACACATATCATTCTTCTTATCATTCACCTCCAAACATCACACAACTTTTTCATTTTTTACGACACACTTCATTGATGACATTTCGTTCAGACTGAATAACATTTTTCATCATTGATGTCACCATTGCCATAAGAATAATGTCACACTCATTTTTTTCATGAAATTTTCTTTCATTAATCACATTTCACCAGATTCCTTTGCACTATCTATCTTTTGCTACAATACAAGAATTTCACGAAAGTTTATCATGTCAGAGTCAATCGAACAAATTTTAGAATTTTTTTTTAAGCTCTCACACTTTCACTTTGCACATTCATTACTCCAGTATCAAGACAACTGACTCGTTATAGAGCAACTTCGCTTCAATTATACCTTATCAATCATTCTTACGATTCTCATATACTAACAAAACTTGTTAATCTTTTAGACCATTTACTATTTGTTTTCGTGAAAATGCACCTGATAATCCAACTTTCCTTGCACAATGGTTTCTTAGGGATTTTGTTCCATGGTTCTATTATATACTCAACAACATTGTACGACATCCGGTTTCATACTCATATTTTTCTTCTCATTCGATCCGTCAACTTTCACCATTTACACCATTCCGACGCGCGTTTGGAGTTGATCATGATAGCAATGATTTAACATTTTTTTCTTTCCAATCATTCGAAATATAATAGTAGCTAAATCAATATTAATTTTTGATTATGATACAACACTGACATATTTAAATGTAAATATACTTTATATAGTTCCTACTTTGTTTCTAAATGTCTATGTTATTATAATAATAAATTTATCTAATAATTCAAACCATATTTTCTAACAATGTTACTACCAAGAAACAAAAAAAACCTTTTTTATGCGATTAAATATGTAATTACTTATAAAAACTTACATATAAGCCATATAAATGATATATAAAAAAAAAACCTCGAACATTTTTTTTTTTTCTCTACAATTTCTTTCTTTCTTTCTTTCTCTATCTTTTTTTTTTTTTCTCTCTTTCTCGCTGTTTTTCTTCCTCTTTCTATCTTTTTATCTTTCTCTTTACATTCTTTATATTTTTTTATCTCATTTCATCTTTTTCTATATAATAAGTAATAATAACTTACATTTATTTATTTTTTGTCAGATAATGGCTTCTGGAATGTCATACACCTCAACAAAACGTGTCAATTTATATGTTTCACGTCCCAAACGCGTCAAACCTAATATTGAAGACATACTCCGAGAGTCAAGAGAGTTGCCACAAAAAGAATGTACGAAGGCACACATCATCCACAACAAAACCTCTGAACTACAAGCATTTATCGAAGAACCCAGACCTGCAGGATCGTTGCTGGTGACAGAAAGATGACTCCTTGTTCAATTCAAATGACGTTGGGCAAAAGATACACGTGTGGTTGACATGATTCTTGCTGATACAGATCAAGAAATAGAAGTTGACGACATACACTCGACACTCACAAACGTACTACCTATCGGCACAGTTTTGACATTCAACAATACAACAGACCATAGGATACACGAATGAAATGATATCTTATATCCTTGCTTTAATGCAAATAGGAGATCAATAAAACCTGCACCGTCAGAGAGAACTACACAACAAAACGTGCATTCGACATCGAATAATCATATTCCTTCTGCAGCCAATTCAACTGCAACTACTACACATTGAAAATGAAGATCCAATAACATGAATGCTCAGGTATAAATTTTATTGTCTTCAAAATAAAAACAAAAAAATATATATATTCTGTTTGTGACGATATATACAGGGTAACCGACATTCGGGATGGGCCGATCGCCCGAACCTGAACTCCCGAACGTATGGGACCCCTTGGGGATGGGTTCGGCCGTTCGGGCATACACATCTAGATGTGTATAAGAGACAGCATATATATATACACATATATATATATATACACATATATATATATATATATATACAGGCTAACCGGCGTTCGGGACGGGCCGAACTCCCGAACGTATGGGACCCCTTGGGGATGCGTTCGGCCGTTCGGGCCGAACTCAGACCCAAAAAAAAAACTGTCTCTTATACACATCTAGATGTGTAAAAGAGCCGGCCCCCGCCCCATCCCGCCCCCCCCAACCCCGCACCCCCGCCCCCGCCCCTGCCCCGACCCCGCACCCCCGGCCCCACTGCCAGCCAACCCCGGGCCCGCACCCCGCTGGGCCCCGCCCCCGGCCCCGCGCCCGGACTACCCCGGGCTCACGAGGGTGGGGTGTAGCCCCGGGGGGGGCCCGAGGTCGGGCCAAAACTGCAATATTGCAGCTTGGCCCAAGGGGTGCAGGCTGCGGCTGCGCACCCCCCTGTATTTATTTTATTTTATTTATTTTTTGATTTTTTTTTTTTACTTTTTTTTTACTTTTTTTGTCGGGGCCAGGGGTGCCGACCCCCGGCCCCCGGGACCCCCGCCGGGGCCCCGGGGCCGGGGCTCGACAACCCTGCCCGTCACCAATTCTATATTCTTCAAACCAGATCACTATGCCTTTTTTAATGTTTCCTCCCAATGCTCACATTCCAAGGTGGTGTGCTCCACCCGTTAGAATGTTTCCTCTTCCCCTCCGTGCCCATGTCAGGCTGTGTTTTGCGCGTTGTCGGACCAAATACCCTTACAAGGGTATTTGTCCATGCTTTTGCGTTCGACACGGTGACGACATCGGCTGCCTGAGGAAGCCAGTCTAGAATGGAAAGGGTGTGTATGCTTGAGCGTAAAGCTCGTAACGAACTCCTCAGCCAATGAGGCCGGGGCGAATCGGGGAGAAAATTTTGAAAAGTATGAGCGTGCGTTATTATGACACGCGCTGTGATGAGTAGATCAGTAGTAATATCCCTCGACGGAAAAGGTCGAGGGGTCAGGTAGGTTAATAGGGTGTCAGGTAGATCTACGGCACGCACAGAGAATTGGTCTAGTACCTGTCCGTCTTCAGGTACCAGGTATTCTAAAATTTTTCGGCTTTTGTCATCCTCAACTCGGCCTCCGAGTTGAATAACCGTCGCATCTACCTCAATGAGGTGTGACACCGACCTACCTGCTACTTGAACGTCGTCCATCGAGCTCAAGGTATAGCGGATCTCTTTTTCCGCCACGTGAGTGTTTTCCCATCGTGACCCTCGAATGTCGCGACCATAGCTGGGCACCGGCCTACCCGCCAGTAGAATGTTTTTCCGCCGCGACCCTAAAATGGCGCAGCCGCGGGTGATTACCGGCCTTCGGGGCTTTCCGGCCTAGTAAATGCCTTTGCAGGTCACACGCTCGCGCAAGCCAACAAGCATTTAGATAGGTATACAGACCAGCGATAACAACGCACTCCGACACATGCTAGGGAAACTGGTTCAGGCCTTCAGTAAGGACTAAGCCGCTACTGTTTACATACTTAGTTGCTCCCCTTCTACTTGAAGTGGGAGCTAGCTCAGTAGGTTTACGGGTTATCTGTTAAACAAGGGATACAGGGGTCGAAACCTACTTGCCACTGAGGCTAACTCCCTTTTGAAGGGAGCTCGGGATCAATTTTGCCCAAGAACACGGTCGGTCGGGACTTGAACCTGCGACCTCGTCCTTAGAAGATAGATGTAGGTTGCCCATTGAAACGGGACACTAAACTTGGCAGTTAATGGTGGATGTTGTTAGATTCGTTCGTTCTTTTATTTTATTTTTTATTATTATTATCTAGGAAGTTAGATTCGTTTCCTTTTGTTTTATTACTTTTATTATTTATTTTTCCTTTACCCGCAACTCCTAATTTTCAGATTCGTTTAGTGAACCTGCATCCGAAATCTGGGCTGATTCAGCCAAAAGAAGGGTAGAGGCCCGGCAGTCTCTACCGTGAAGGCATCTGCCTATAGCACGGGGGTCCCTCGTCAAGGAGAGAACAAGCCACCGCGAGATCACGCAGGAGCGAAATCGGAAAATTGGTCGCGCAATAGCCGGAGAGAGAGCGCAGAGAGGCGAAGGGGGGAACGCGGAGAAGGGGAACTTCAAGGTGGTCGCACGAAAGAGGGAAGAAGAAGAAGAAGTCGAAGGAGGAAAGAGAAAGAAGAGGGGAAGAAAACTTACCTGATCCGATAAGCAAGCCACGGCGGCGACGATGAACCTGGCGAAGACAAACGGCGTGTATGATAGAAAGTGAGTGTGAAGACACACGAAAAGAAAGGGGAAGAGAGAGAAAGGAGAGAGAAGAAAAGGGAGAAGTGGAGAGGGAATACTTACCTGACCAAGGCACGGCGACAAAGGGGTTGACGACGACGATTGACTCCGGCGGCAACGGGGAGCGGAAAAAAGAACGGGTAAGTATGTAATCACACAACTTACCTTATGAAATAAGTAAATAAATAAATAAATCGACTGAATATACTACTAGAACGATGGAAATATACGTACAACACATGTGTGTGTGTGCGTGTGTATGTGTGTACAGTAGGTACGTGTGTAAGTGAGCACGCGTGTGTGTATATGATTAGTGTGTGTGTGTGTACGAGAGAGAGAGAGAGTTCCTCTTCTTCCTCTTCTCAGTCCACCATCTCCCTCTAACCCTCTCGCTATCTGACTTCACTGCATCTGCAGACTATAAGCGAGAGAGAGAGAGAGAGAGAGAGAGAGAGAGAGAGAGAGAGAGCTTGGTGACGTGTTGGATCCAGACTCGACATTAGGTGGGATTTGACGACTTTCCCATCTCTTCCTTCCTCTTTGTCTGTGTAGGTCTGGACCTGGCGCTTCCTCTCTGTATACATCGTCGGCCCCCTCTACACCGTGTGATGAGCATGACGTATGTTTGGTCTGAGTTGAAACATAGGTTAGGCTAGTCATCGGGTTTCTAGCATTCTGCTTCGCTATCTAGTACTACGTGATAAAGGTCGGTCTCGGTCAGGTTGGGTCTTATGTCTAAATCTTCCCTGCGCTATTCAACACTATCTTGAACGTATCGGAATGCACGTAGATAGTTGAGATTCCACTTGCACAACATTGTCCATTCAGTCCTTTTGTCATATTTCGGACCTCGGCAATTGCGTAAATCGCCAACAAGAGATGTGACCGAGAGGGAGAGAGAGAAGTCGAAGGAAAGAAAGGAGAGAGAAATCGAAAAGGGGATGAGGGAGAGAAGGAGGAGAGAAAGATCGAAGATGAAGGGAGGGGAAAATTGAAGAAAGAGGAGGAGAGAAAAGATCGAAGAGAGATGAAAGGGAAAAGATAGGAGAATAGAGGAGGAGAGAGAGGAGGGATTGAGAAGGAGGAAGAGGGATTGGGCGGAGGCCAGAAATACTTACTCGTAACACCGTTGCTCCAGCTTCGTCTTCGAAGGTACCTACAACGCGCGCCAATATCACAGGTGAGTACCTGGCTCGTAACGGTGAGAGAGAGATCTTCTTCTTCCCCTTCCTAAGTAGAGTTTGGCTACATTAGATCCGGACTCGACATTGAGATTCAGACAGTGAACGGAGGGGGGGGTTATTTGGGACCTGTATCACGAACTAGTGTCGACAATATATCCATTTTCCCCCTCCTCCGATCGTCTAATCCTTCTTCTTCGTCTGTGTATGTGAAGACCTGGCGCTACTTCCCGTGTACAGCGCCAGGCTCCTTCACACCTGATGATAGATATGAGGTATGTTCGGTCTGAGTTCAATCATTGATTGGACTAATTAGTAGCATTCTAGCATTCTGCCTCGCTACTTTGTACTACGTGAATGAGGTCAGTCCCGGTCAGGTCAGTCTTTGTATCTAAGTCTTCCATGCGTTATTCGGCACCACTATGTATTTGTGAGAATGGACATTGCCTGTCGAGTTTCTACTCGCATCGCATTATCCATACAGACCCATCCATCACGTCGCGGATCCCTGGTTTATATGTACATCGCTCATCCGGACATGTAACAGAAAGACAGAGAGAAAGGAGAAAGAGAAAGATTGAATAGAAGGGAGGAAAAGGAGAAGGAAAGGGAAGATGGAGAAGGGGAGATGAAAAGAAAGCTAAGAAAGAGGGAGTAAGGAGAGAGAGGGGAGGAGAGATGATGATGATGATGAGATGATGATGATGATGATGATGATGATGATGATGATGATGATAATGACAATGATGATGAGGGAATGATGGTGATGAAAAGGTGATGATGACGACGGGGTGATGATGGTGACAACGATGACGAAGGGATGATGATGAGGCAATGATGGTGTATGTTGGGGCTGCATTGCAATATTGACTGCTCGGATCTTTGGTATCTAAGTCTTCCGCTGGGTTAAGAGGTCGGTTTTTGTTCCGGTCATCACCTTTTTAGTACGCGAAAATGTGCATGTATGTGAGAGAGAGAGGGTCTGTAAGGCCCCGGCACCACGGCTTACCGTACGTTGCGAGGAGCGATAGAATGAGCAAATCACAAAGTGGCAGTGTATATTTCCACGTTTCAACGAAAGATTCATTCCATTTTTGCTCATCCTATCGATGGAATGTGCGTCCGTACGTGCGTGTGTGTGTGTGTGTGCATGTGTGTGTGTGTGTGTGTGTGTGTGTGAGAGAGAGATAGAGAGAGAGAGAGCTCACCTGGCTGCATGTGCGCTACACAGATGAATCCAACGAGTCGATTGCCTGGTCGAAAGGCCCAGATGACCTTTCTAAGGTTCATCCTGTCGGGGATAGATTGTTGTAATTATCAATCTTGAACGAGGAATGCCCAGTAAGCGCGAGTCATCAGCTCGCGCTTTGTACACACCGCCGTCGCCCCTACCGATTGAATGGTTCGGTGAAGTGTTGGGATCGTGGTGATCTTGGCGGGTTGACGTTGGGGATGTTGTGGAAAGGTTCGTTGAACCTTATCATTTAGAGAGAGAAGGAGTAGTGAAGGGAGAAAAGGAAGAAGAAGGAGAAAGGAGAAGAAGAAGAAGAAGAAGGAGTAGAAGGAGAAAAGGAAAAGAGGAGGGGGAGAACACTTACCTGACCGAGCACGACGACGACGATAGCGATAACAGGAGATAGAAACAGGTAAGTCTCGTGTCTCGCGGCGCACTCCTCGACTCTTTCAGCGGTACTAGAACATGGAAAATATCTGCTGCTACTATGTGCGTTTGCGTGAGTGTAGTGTATGCGTGAGTAAGCATGATCTGACCACGTGACGGACCTCGCGCTTCTGCCATTGACGAAATGAACACATTCGGATGAATCTACTGCAATAACATGGAAATGTGCACTCCTACACCTATGTATGTGTGTGCAGACAGGGTGAGCAAATCAAACGAATCTACCACTAGAATAAGAGAAAATGCACTACTACAGTATGTGTGAAGGGATTGTGTAATAACAGCCATTTCGTCAAAACGGACATATTATATTTTTTGAACGAAATCAAAACTGACTTTTTTTGCCAAAATCCGGTCGGAATTTTTTGCTCATGGGGGTCCGGCGTTCTCAAAACGCCGGACCCCCCTGGTCTATGGTTGATACCAGATACAAA
>BFEA01000097.1:2577628-2590410 GCA_003427395.1 Chara braunii
AAAGGTCAAGGTCGTAGCTGCTACAGTCTTCGAAAGGCCAGGACCCAGACTTCTGGAAGGTCCTAGTAGTGGCCTTTCGAAGTTGCTCACGTTTAGGCTGAGGCAAGTGGGCAAGTGGTGGAGTCACTGGAGTCCACCCGCGCTGAGTCAGCAGTCCCAGTCCCAGTCAGTCCTAGCCCAGTCAAGCAACTACGGCATGGGACTGTGTGCACCACGGGCAGGGGGAAAGAGGCAGGCCAACGAGATACGGAAGTAAAAATGAAGATGCAGCGCCCAGCCATTCATTCATTCCTGCGTGAGCCATGCGGAAGCGCTGCCACAGCGACTTGTGCGAGGTGGTCTGCAGTGAGCCCGAGGACGAAGTGGGCGAGAAGGAGTTTAGCCATAGCGATAGGATAGCAGCGGCCATAGCCGCCATAGCTGTAGATAGGGTGTAGTGTGTGTGTGTGTGTGTGTGTGTATGTGTATACAAAGTATCGTGCGTGGGATATCCAGGGTGATCCTGTGAGAGCAAACAGAGAGTTGTGCAGGCGCTGAGCCGCCATAGCCATCTAAAGCGAGTTGAATCTGAACTGTGTTCTTGTTTGCCATATCTCTGAGTTTCGAGTGGGCGCTCGTCGCCAGTTTGCTGCGCAACCTGTTTATATGCATGAGAAGTGTGAATGAGAGCGAGTCTGATGCAATTTCTTTCCCCTTTATTTTATGACTGGATGGACTTGCGCATGGAGTTGGACTACCGACTTTCCCTGAATAGAACTTACCGTTTTTATCGCTGTATTTGGGGCCGTTTTTTAAAGTCTGGATACAGTGATAAGGACCGTACATTATATTCGGGTCGGGTTAAGACCGTAAGGTGGCCAACATCTCCGTCATGCAGTGAATCATGTTTCAACAGCCATTCCGTAGAAAAGGAAGATTTTTATATTTTTGGAACGAAATTGAACCCAACGTATATGGCCTTGAAAAGTTCACTGAATTCTCTCTCGAGGTTTTTGGCATTTTCTGAATGCCGGATCCTCAGGAGAGAATTCGGTGAAATTTTTAGGGCCAAGTAAGGAGGGTTCAATTTTGTCAAGAAAAATATAAAAAAACTTTCAAATCTCCATTCTAATGGCATGGCTGTTTTCTTTTTCCCTCTCTCTCGTTCTGAGTGTTTGCTTTATGTTGACAACAATGTACACTTTGTGTGTACTGTGCCCAGGCTCTTTCCCTGTTCTCTTCAGTGGCCAAGTGCAGCACCCTCAAGTTGTGCCAAATAGTATATGCGGTTTTGTTAGAACTGCCTGCAACACGGTTGAGGGGAGGGTAGTGTATTCAGGATGCCTGTGTGCATCCGATTCTGTATTCCCTGATAATGACAGACATCTGTCAAACTGACTCACTGATTCTTGACGGTGGCATGCAGTGACCCAACAGTCTGTAGTCTAAGAGTGCTACTCGTGCTGTACTAAGTGATTTGTCCGCTTCGCTCTGTTACTTGTCAGTGCTGCCCTGCTCTTTGGCATCTGCTTTATCCCCTGTTTCCCTTGTGTTGCCTTGCATTGCCGTGCTTTCACGCTGCTTACTTGCCTGCCCAATTGTCCCGGTACCTGTCGGTGCTGCCCTTCTCTTTGGCATCTGCTTTATCCCCTGTTTCCCTTGTGTTGCCTTGCATTGGCGTGCTTTCACGCTGCTTACTTGCCTGCCCAATTGTCCCGCCCGCTCGCCTTCTTTGCTGGTTGCCTGCCTGATTGTCTTCCATGTGTGTGTGCACATTGCCTTGCTGCCTTCCTTACTTGGTACGCCTTGTGGGTATATCTGTAATTACCATTTGCCTAGGCAGGAAACATATGGTAATTACAGGTGTGTTTTCAGGCCACTTCCAGTCTATAGATATAGCTTTGCGGATCGTGGTATATCGTAAGTATTTCGGGCGATGATGTTTCCTATCCTAGCCTTCTAGGCTGCAGGTAAATACAAGCTCAGCCTGCAGGATACGCCTACTTGCCTACCCTTACCCCGCTGTCAATCTGCCGGCTTTGCTCGCCTTGTCGGTACTTGCTAAGCTGGCTTGCTTCTTGTCTTTGAGTCTTCCGCCTGCCATACTGCTTGCCGGACTCTGCGTTGATGCTTTGTTGTTTGCCTTTGTGTCCCAACCCCCTGCCTGCCCAATGCGTGGTTTCGCTCTGGCTGCTTTGCTTTGCCGCTTGTGTGATCGCATGCCTGGCTGTTGACTCGCAGCAGGGGTTGAAGTAGACTGCTGTCTTCACACCAATATGGTGAACAGAACGTTCGGTTGTTATTGCTGTATCTAGACTGAAAGTGCCCCGCAATACAGCTGTAATTACCGTGCGTTCTTGTCAGAGCAAAGGCGCTATGACCGGTATGGCTCAACAGATCCATATCGGGGTTCTGCAGACTGTGGATGGGCTCAACCCCTTGATGAGTCGGTGAGAGCCCGACGAAACGGTCCGCCTCTGCATGACCTGTATGCGCTTTTTTGTTCTCTCTGCCCCTGGTTTTAAACGAGGGATTCGAACAATTTTTGTCCTGTTTGAACACTTTTTATAAAGTTATGTTTTTCGGGTGGTTTCATTAAACCACTAGTACCTTTGCCGCTTCAGAAATGAGGAAAAACGCCAGCTCCCGAAGAATCCGGAGGTGAGGTCTTTCTCAACATCTCTCACTCTCTCTCGACAGCTCTAGCTACAGTGCAGGCATGTATGAGCCTGCAAGCACTGTAGCGAGTCTCTGCCATTGCAATCGTGCATGCATGAGAGAGAGAGAGAGAGAGAGAGAGAGAGAGAGAGAGAGAGAGAGAGAGAGAGAGAGAGAGAGAGAGAGAGAGAGAGGTGGCACGGTGGCACCTACTGACCTCAAGAACTCTGTTGTACATAGGGTGTGGTCCATCATATGTGGTTACAATTGCCGACACTATTTCTATTTTTAGTCGAGCTGAACTAGCAAGAGCCTGGGAGGTAATAATATGCGTAAGCTAAAGACACGGACAGTTAAACGCGTTTAGGCAGCAGATTTCAAAGAAGGGACTACGGTCATCAACCAAATTGGCAAATTCCCTTTTTTTTTTTTTTTTTTTTTTTTTTCCCTGGCAACTTTACCTTTTTTTTTTCTTTTTTTTTCCTATTACATCAATGACAGCCTCCCGCTTCCTTCCATTCGGCAGAAGGACCCCTGACCAGCGTTGATTACTCCCTGTATCAGGAGGATCGACTGTCAGCTTGCCTTGTCATCAGGAATCCTTCTCAGGTTCTGAACCTGAACCTGCCAACTATTAACTTTCCATATCAAGAATCCTTAGAAATATTATGACAAAAAAAAATTAAAAAGTGCCTGAGGCTGCCTTTGGCAGCCTTCCCCTGCTCCTGCCTCTTCTTGGCTGACGGCTCCGCTTTCAGTCTTCCTTTCTTGCGGGACTCTGGAAGTCTGGGGTCTCTCCTGTATGCCTCCTCAGTACTGGGTACTATGCGTATTGTCCCAGTCTTTCCATTGTAGCCTGTCTGCGCGGATTATGTGCTACCTTGCCTCTGACCGTCGCCGTTCAGAATCAGGCACCGCCCCGGACCCGTGGATTTGAATACCTTCCTTCGTCCTTCCCCGTTTGCACTCGATCTCTGCTTCTATCGCGCCCTTTGTTGCTGTTCATACCTTGTCGTGTGTGTTCTGGGTATTGTCCAGCGTCCTGCTGCACCTCTCCTGCCATATGTCATCAAGATGACATCAACCCAAATGATTTTTCGGAATTTTTTCCTATATCAAGCGAAAGCGGATATATTATGAAAGTGAATTGAAAGGAAAGACAGGAACCAATAAGAACAGGGCTAATGGAGTTCGCCCAAACACACATGATCACAATTGATACATCCATGACACCGAGAGTGATTCCAGAATTGCAAAGCAAAACCATTCACAAGAAGCAGAGATAAATTCTGGAAATACGCCAAGTAAGATCCAAGGCTGAAGCAATCTGGGTATGGAAGAAGATCCGCGAGCTATGGTCGATCCTGTTCGCTGCCCCCCCCCCCAAACATCCCCCCTATCTCTATCCTACTTCTAACTAACATCCCCAGCAACATCACAGGCAGCAGGGAAGCATGGTTCACCCTACTCAGGAAGCTGGCACTGCGGGTGATATGGAAACGCAGATGCACTCAGACAATCGAGGGAACAGAGGTGGCAAGAGAAGAAATGTGGTCACTACTGCTGAGCATGGCAGCGGTGGAAATCAGGAGCAGATGGTGGAGAATAGCGAACTCTACGACACACAGACCAGAAAGACAAGCAACCAAGAAACGGACTTTCATAAGGAACTGGTTGCTAAAAGGCAAGGTGGCAACGTTAGTAGACAATAGACTGAGGTGGAAGAAATGGCACCAGGCAGAAGCATGAAGACCACGAGGGTACATGCCGGGAGACCTGGCAGAAGGTTCGGAATGGTGATCAACAAAAAGAGGACCGGACACAAGACAAGGACAAGCAACAGAACACAGAGCGGACCCCCCCACTGTTCCCAGGGACTCATTCGACAGGCTCTAACTAGAAGCCTGAGAGGAACAAATGGGCAGGGCGAGCTGACAGTCAATCTTCCTTAGAAGGAGCGATCAATGCTGATGAGGGGTCCTTCGCCCAGACGGAAGGAAGCGTTGAGTGGGTAATATGATGTAATCCGTTTTTGACTTGCCGGGGGAATAGGAACCGGACTGATGCTCCCCAGAATAGATATGGAGCCAGGACCATAAGGACCATAAGGACCTGTTAAAAAAAAAAAAAAAAAAAAAGAAAGAAAGAAAGATAGATTAGTTCGTGACAGAGATATGCGAGTTTCAAAGCTGCGCAAATTTTACTAGAGAGAGAGAGAGAGAGATTTTACTAGAGAGAGAGAGAGAGAGAGAGAGTATACGGAGTAGAAAATTTTAAAACAGAGAAGATGCGTCGTCGCCTGGATATGGAGCTGAATAACGGGGAAGAATAGTTTTGTCATCGTGATGGCGCCGCCTGCCAGTGATGTATAGCTCTACCGGTTTCGGCCGCTCAGCAGAAGATGGCCTCGTCATGATCGTTCGAGGGGAGAGGGGAAGATCCATATGGCTTAAATAAGGAGCGAAGGGTAAGAGAAAGGGAGAGATGGAAAATATAAGAGGGGTAGAGGAGTTGAGGGGGGTTGTTTATCATGAAAGAGAGAAGAAAAGGGGGGAGGCTACTCGGCGGCATATTCGCCGATAACCGGCTGACGCCGTAGCGCAGAGATTAAGCGACATGCCGACAAGTGTCGGTGGCAGCGGCGTCGGAAGGTGAACTCGTTGTCAGATGCAGTCCTGGAGAAGGAAGGGCGACATGCCGCAACCTCCTCTGTCACGAAAGAAAGCTCGGGCCCGCTAATTCCGTGATGCCGATCTGAATTTGGCAAATCACCACTCCCCTAAGCCCCCTTGCATGTCTTATCCAAGGGCTGTTTCCCGTGGGCCCCTGGTTAACGCGCCGATCTTGCATATCAAGTAGGTCCTGGGGTTGAATCCTCTCCGATTACCCAAACTATAGTACGGCAGGTTATGCGATAGAAAAAAATACTGTCTTAAAAAAAAGGTTACGTGGTACAAAAAAATACTATCTTGTAGGGAAAAAAACACTGCCAATCTCGTGTGCTCGAAGCCGGGTGTGAGAAAGTATATTAAGCAGTCCAAACTTCTCCAAAGGTCACGTTTTCGAGTCCGGGTCTTGAGAGAGAAGCATTTTGCAGGTCTTGAATTAGAAACCGGCCTGAGAGATCAAGGTAAAGCAGCTACACAAAGAGGGGGGAGGGGGGGGGGGGGGGGGAGAGAGAGAGAGAGAGGGAGAGAGAGAGAGAGAGAGAGAGAGAGAGAGAGAGAGAGAGAGAGAGAGAGAGAGAGAGAGAGATGGTGGTCCTACTTGGCCCTTCAACGGTTTTGAAGGTCAACAGGAAAACGTGGTGAAGGCCCGTAGGGATGTACCGAAAACGAGTTGGGGCTTTCAAAAGTATGCATGCGCAATTGTATTTTGAAAACTGGGATTGGTACCCGGCAGGGGTATATCGAAAACGATGATGGGTCCAATGTGGATGCACGGTGTGTTCTACAAATCTAGGCAATTACAGTCAAAAGAGCATTCCGCTCTACCTGAGTCATTAGCAGTATTCTGCCATTGTCTTCATCCTCATGTGTATATCGCAAATTTTCTCTTTAAAATATCACATAAAACCGGATGGAAAGTTGTCCTTTGCGACATCCGTTACAATTGGAACGATCCAGAGAAGATTAGCCTGGCCCCTGCGCATTAAAAAAAAAAAAAAAAAAAAAAAAGCCGGATAGAAGGTTGAAAAAGGTAAGGCCTTTTCGTTTTCGGATCTAGTCATCCAGGTGGAAAGGGGTTGTTCCCGTAAACACTAGACAACATGCTGTCAGACTCTGAGAGTCGGAGGCGCATGCATCACATGAAAGGTAGGTGCTTTTTCCTTTTCTCTCTACAGAGTAGCCTCTTTTTCCCCTTCTCTTAGTTCTCTAGCTATTGCCTATTTTTTTGGGGGGGGAGGTTGGGGGTTTGGGGTGGAGATGCAGGGGGGAGAGGGAGGGCAAGGGAAGGGAGGGGATTGTATAGAAAAAAAGTTTACAGAACTTTGAAAAATTTTCACTTGTAAGGTTTATCTGACATCAACTCACACATTTGACTTTTTTTTTTTGGGTGTGTTTTTGTGCCCTGGGGGACTTGGCTTTGGTAAAAAGAGGCCCGGAGGTACTGGTGGTTTAAAATTTATATCAAGTTAAATAAATTTTTAATTTTTTAATTCCCTTAGGTTCCTGTATCTGAGGCTCTAAGGTGCTATTTTTTGGGCAGTTTTTTTTTCCAAAATTTTCTGTGTTTCTTGAATATTTCTTGAATATTTTTGCGTCTCGTCGTGTCCATTTCAAAATGTTTGGTCTTTTTTTGAATGGCCATCCGTGCCACTGGGATGATAAAAACTTCCACTTAAAAACTTGAAAGTAAATATATGAAGAAAGCAAGGTCACATACTTTTTTTCTAAAATAGGATAACAGGATAAGAAACAAAATAAGGGTATAGCCTAAAGTAGCCTAAAACAGGATAAGAAACAAAATGACTTTAAATAAGCACCCACTTAGACGAAAAGTAATGAAAACAAAAAAGTTGAAAAAACAAATAACTGACGATACAATTGTCTATTGATTTTCGATCTATGATTGTGTTCCCAAGTCGCATGACGCTTCAAGAAATTGTATCCGAAGCGGTCGGCGCCGATATCGTACGGGGAAACTCATATGTAGTCGATTACGAAGATGATGGTGAAAAGGTGAGCGTTGCGAGTCCTCCTGTTTAGGATCCAAAATTTTCCAATCCCTTTGTCTTTAGATTCTGTGGGAGGGAGGGAGGGAGGGAGGGAGAACTTCAAAGTGAAACCCTTTTGCTGCTCTTCTGCCTTACAACCATAGATCTGTTTTTTTTTTTNTTTTTTTTTTTTTTTTTTTTTTTTTTTTTTTTTTTTTTTTTTCAACTTTTTTTTTCTCTCTGCAGTGCAGATCTGCCTAAGCTTGTTTACTCTTGTTAATGGAAACTCTACTTTCTAGGTTCTCTTGATTTTTGGAAGTGGATTACTGTTTTTTTCAATACTCTGCGCGTGTGTGATGAGGTAATGCTGCTGATGGGTGTATCTTTTTTTTTTCCTGCCTTCATCCTCATGCTCACATTGTCTTTGCCGGACTCTCTTCTCCACTCTACTAAGCTTGTGGTCACCGGTTTTCACTTCCTCTTTTTTTCTTCATCATCTTTACTTCTCTACTCTTCTCTCTTCTCTCTTCTCTCTTCTCTCTTCTCTCTTCTCTTTCCTTCTCCTCTTCTCTCACCTTTTGTCTTCTTTTCTAGTCGGACAGTGACCTTAACCCGCCAGTACATGGCCCCAGCCCTGTAGAAAAGGCAACTCATCCCCACCGCACTGTAGCAATGGCTCGGCGGCCTACCGGACCACAATGGCTGGCTGCGGCAGCCAAAAATGAAAAAAAGTAACACCGCTGGCAGTTTGGAAAAGCTTGGCGCGCAGTAAGGCGCCTCCAGGCCCGGGTGTACTCGTGGTTTAATCCAGCACACTATCTCAGAATGATTGGTTCTATTCTATTTATAGACTTGTCGCTCTTCAACCATGCATTCCTTGAGCCTTGCTTTGCATTCTGAGCTTGGCAGCTTAACCTGCTGTCTTCCGTCGAACATAACACATATATGTTGTAAACGAATACAACACATAGATTGCTTTCCATTCAAATACAACACACGTGTGTTCTATTCGAACAACTTTGATTTTCGAATACAACACACATGCGTTCTCTTCGAATTTTAGAATCCAACGCAACGAAGGCTACAGGCATTGAAACCAAGGCGACCTGTGAGCTTGCTCGATTGATTTTGAGACACTAGTGATGCATTTATATGTCGCAGACTGCGCCACTTTGCCTCAATCGATAGTATTCATTTCATTCGAGTAAGAGTTATTTACTATTATTTATTGTGGTTTCAATTAACACAATTGCGATGTCGACTCATCACATCCTGGAGCTGGAGAAAACGTAACCTTTTCTCCTCTATGGAAACTTAGAGGTAATAAACGAGCTCAAAACGGTGAAGGCATAAATTACAAGGTCAAGTTAACGCCGTGGTAAGAACCTATTCTGAAGTCAAACGTGCTTACTTCTTTTATATCAATATTGAATTAAGTCGTTTGGCAGATACTTTGCGGGTTGTATAAGAAGACCGCGTCAAAGATCTTTCCAATTTTTCGAATACAATGCAGTGAACGCACATGTGTTCTATTCAAGTTTTTTTTTTTTTTGAAACCTCGAATACAATGCATATGCGTTATGTTCGGGGGAAGATGGTAGCTACTAGCTATTATTAGTCTCATCGAAAGATTCGAAACTTAAGCCACCGCTGCATCAGAAGCAAGTTATCTGGACTGAAGGGTTCAGTCAGCTACCTACTTTCATCCAAGCCCCCCCTATTAAAAAGGTTATGAATGAAAATAGGTAGAGACACATCACACGATGAGTAAAGCACACTCCAGCGATAACACACTTCGCACAATCGAAGAAAGTCAATGCAATGATTGAGATAGAGAATCCATGGCCATCATCATTCCGACAACCCCAAGAACTCTGTCGCTCCTGGACCACATACCCGACCCGGTTCGAAAACACGGTCGAAGAGGATAAACCCGGCTCAAACATGCTATTTATACTACAACTACTTCATCCTACGTACAAAACAAGGTCAGGAAAAAAAGTGAAAAAAGTTAAAAAAAAACACAGAACAAGTCCTTTTTTTTTTTCTTTTTTTTTTTTAACACAGAACAAGTCCTACTACTGGTTCCGCAGTCCTATGGTTGCAAAAAGGCTTCGAACAGCAAGCTTCATCGGACTCTGGTCGGACCAGTCCGGCAGTTCAGTCAAGACTCAAAAGGCTAAATCGAGGCTCAAACAAATCATCAGATTCATCACCACCAGAAGAAAAAAGACGAAACCTACTGATGGGCCAATAACTACCTTCTTCCCCCGAATACAACGTACGGTCATTATAGCTGTATTCGACGCATCTTTCAGCCTAGATACAGCTCGAATGACCGTACGTTGTATTCGGGGGAAGAAGGTAGGTCCTCCAAAGTCCAAACCAAGTGACAACCAACCCTAGCCAATTGGCCATCCGTAGGGGGAGCAGGGTGGGTGGAGGAAAGGGGGGAGAAGGTAGGTTGGTGGGGAGAAGGGAGGTTGATGGGAAGCAGGAGAGGTGGGAGGGGGAGGGCATACTATCAAATGGCTCCGCAAATCTACCCAGGTGCATCACTTGTTGTCATAACAGCTAGACTGGTCTAGAACCTGGATCTACCCAAGCCTGTTTCTGTGCCTCAACCGAACCAGGGGACCCTGTTCGGCGATCCTTTAGGTGGTTCCTATGAAGTAATGAAGGCTCTGGATGACATATGGTGAAAGACAAATGCGTTTAAATGGCCCATTGTACTTTTGAATCCAACCGTGTGATGGTTTATGAAGTGCCCGAATGAATATGAAGTCTTCAAAGGGTTTTATAACTTATAACAGCCATTTCGCTAAGAAGGGACATTTTTTATTTTTGTATTTTTTGAGCAAAATCGAAACCAACTTGTTTGGCCCAAAAAATTTCAAATCTAGGTGGGTCCAGCATTTTCAGAAGGCTTGACCCTCTGGAGCTACAATGTGATACTTTGGGGGTAAAATAAGTTGGTTTCAATTTCGCTAAAAAAATATTCATTAACTGTCCATTTCAACGAAATGGCTGTTTATCTCTCTCTCTTTTTTTTTTTTTTTTTTTTTTGTGGTGTTGCTCTGGAAGTTGAATGGACTTGTAATTTGAATTACACCAACAATTTACAACAACCTGACGCAACAGGACCCGACGTTACTCGGGAGCTGAAAGTGGGGGTCTCCGTTAATCCACCAGTACCTCCACGTTTTTACTATTTAGGTCGTTAACGCGGATACAACTCAAAATTGTTGCAATATCTCCATAGAGTTATAGACCTAGATGACAATCACCTATTGAATTAATAAACAATTCATAAATTCATTCCGCTATTACAAATAATACTTTTGATAAATAAAAGTTTTCAATTTTTAGGATTTTCTTTGTATAATCTCTATATCTTTATAAAAAAGTTTAAATTCAATTCTGAATTTTCGAATAAAAATAAGCAAATAAACAATATAGATGAATTTATCTTAGGAGATACTATTTATCAGACCCCGTTATTTACTACTCTAGGAATCTCAACTTATTCTCCAGGAAGAAAACCATCGGTCATACCATCACCTAATATTATCATTTTAGATGTCATTTGACGAACAATTATTTCTATCACATTGATTGTTACAATTACACTACAATATTCTCTTTATAGCAATACAATAAATATATTATATTATTATTTCTATCCTTAATAATTAGATAATTATATCCTTTTTATATTTAAGAGGATACATGGCGTGTAGTCGTTGAGGGGTATCTTGAAGAAACTTTCCTGCTGATAATCCGAATTCATTCAATTCATTTCCTATGCTATTGTTACTTATGTTTTTGATTAGAAACTACGGATGTCCCAGCATATAGCCAAACTCTCTACAGTGTTTATCAAAATTTAATGCTGATCCTTCTTCTCTCAAGAGATAGCTACAATACTATTTGCAAGGTACGGTATTGTCCTCTGACAAGGAGACAATCGAAATCACATCAATAATCTATATTATTGATGTGATTTCGATTGCCTCCAAGAGACCCGCCACAGAGTGTTTTCTCCACTCCTTCTAATCCTTGAACCGATCACCATTTTTCGGCTAATCTAGCCTTCTCCGTCCCTCGGGACAAATAAGGGGTGAACTGCTTAAATACAGACCCAAGTTCGAATCCCTGTCAACTCAGATGAGTAAATAACTCAGAATTTAGTATTTAGTATTTACTATTTACCTGGTGCCAGTCAGTCTGGACTCTGAAGATGATATCTCAAGGCCGCAGTCCTTTCTATAGGGGGGGAAAAAGAAAAAAGAATGGTGGTACAAACTACATACCTGAACTATTGAGAAACAGGCCTGAGTTTCAAATCCTGATGGGAGGGGAATCAGGTGAATAAAATAAATTAAGTTTAAATAACTCTTGAGCAACCTGGAGCTGACTTCTATGACGACGATACCTCGAGGACGATGCTACCTCAAAAGCTGTCGCCCATCGAGTACCGAAAAAAAAAGAAAAAAAAAAACAAGGGCGGACAAGGGTAAAGTGGAGGGAGGACAAGAGCGAAAATGCTGTCGAGAACTTGAGACTGATGAGCTTGGCTCAGTTGGTACATCCTTAAAGCTGTCGAAATATAGACCTGAGTTCGAGTCCTGATGGACCTAGATGATTAATGGAACGAGTAATTCTGAATTACCTGGGGCTGGTCACTTGGATGATGATATCTCAAGGTCGTTGACCTTTTTTTTTTTTTTTTTTTTTTTTGTGTGTGTAAATGCTGTTGAGTGTGGACCCATAACAATATGAAAATTTCAGTTGGTTTGTTGAAATTATTCTGTCTTCAGGTGGTTGCAATTCTTGATGATGGAAGGAGGATAGAGGGAGATCTTCTGGTTGGAGCGGATGGCATCAGATCAAAGGTAAGAGAATATGTACTCACACATACACATGCACTAGAAATTCTGTGTGGTGAATGTATCTTACTGCAATTACGGCTGGTGCTGGATGTATCTGACCGCAAATGATCGTGGGTCCTGCATGTATCTGACTCCATTGTCTTCCAGAGATGAATCAGAAAAGTCGTAGTCTGAGTATGCGATGCGGCAGCATTCACATCTCAAAAAAGAGCCCAAGAGAAAGATGATGATGATGATGATGATGATGATGATGATGATGATGATGATGGTCATCATGTTTTTTTTCGAAAACTATATTTATTTATGACAATCAAAGGTCATGATGCATCCTCCTCCTCCTCCTCCTCCTCATCATCATCATCATCATCATCATCATCATCATCATCATCATCATCATCAGTTGTCACGGCTACGTCATTCTCTGTCGGTATAACCCTGAACAATTGAAATACCTACCTGGGTACGAACTCCACTGAAAGCAGATAATTTAAAAATGCTGCGATTGAAGCGATTCCCAATTACCTGGGGCGGGTCAGTTCGATGATGATATCTCAAGGCCGTCGACCTTCTAGGGAAAAAAAAAAAAAAAAAAAAAA
>BFEA01000097.1:2676877-2688647 GCA_003427395.1 Chara braunii
AGTTAGTTAGTATGGTCTCCACTCTACGAATTGGTGGCAAGTTTGATTAAAATGACCCTTTGGTTTTCATGTAAATGGCATGGCAAGTGGTCTGAAAATTAGGGTCTCCGTTAACCTTCTCTCGCAATTTTGAAAGTTTGAGATACCGGGGCCATTACGCGGCTTTGGCTAAGAAAAATTTGAGCTACTTAGAGAATTCTACGACGAAATTCAGAAATAGGCAAAATTGAAAATTCAGAAAACGACTCAGAACCCCCCCCATCAATCCTCTTTACCTCACTCCGGCAAAATTTACTGCAGCAAAGCCAGCATCTCCGCTGCTGCTGTACCCTATTTCCATCCTACAAGCTAGCCCCCTCACTACTAGGACGCTTGATATCCCACCATCTACTTCTCCCACTCACCTCCTTTTTTGAGAAACAAAAACATATGCACAATTCAGAAAAAAACTCAGAGACCCCCCCAGTCTATCCCCTGTACCCCACTCCGGCAAAACTGACTGCAGCAGAGCCACCATCTCTGCTGCTGCTGTACCCTATTCCCATCCTACCAGCTAGCCCTCACACTAGTAGGACGCATGATATTCCACCATCTCCTTCTCCCTCGATCTCTTTGAAAGCCAGTTAAAATATGTGAGGTGAGAAAAAATATATATGCATAGCTGTCCCCCAATGAGGAGAGGCCAGCTTTTTAAAGGGACAAAAAAAAAAAAAAAACCAGTAAGGCTGGTCCCCAGGCGGCCCGGCTGGGGGAAGGTCGCCTGGGTACCCTCCCGGGCGGCCCGGCTGGGGGAAGGTCGCCTGGGTACCCTCCCGGGCGGCCCGGGCCGGGCAGGGTCCATCCAGGGCAGCCCCAGCGCATAATATTAAAAAAAAAAAAAAATCCAAAACTTCAAAAAATCTGGAAAAAAAAAATAAAAAAAAAATGTTGTGTAAGATTGCAGTAGAAGCAACTTTTGGCTGAGGGTCCCCTCGAAATTCCTTATTAATTGTAAGATAAAAAATTAAAATACATGAGGAGAAATGAGATCAGATCTACGGTCTACCCTTTTGAACCCCTCTAGTCACTGTTTAGACTAACTTTATACCCCCCAAACAGCCCTGGGTGACCCGCCACCGAAATGGGAAGTAAGGCCAGATTCTGACTGCTCAGGCCGAGCGCAGTCCTGGCCTGAAGTCAGTTTCTTTTTTGGGGGGATCCTTCCCTTTTATTGACCTGCCTGGTTTTGCCAGGTGATCCCCAGCTGGCTTGAGCGTGCCTGGCCGGGCGATGGCCCAGCCTAGAGAAAAAGGCTACACAGTCTGAAAAAAACAGACTACACAGTCGGAGACCGTGGACCTAGCTCAGTAACTGTTGGTACACCCATAAACTGTTGAGACTTGAAATACAGACCTGAGTTCAAATCCCAAAAAAGGGGACTACACAGTCTGATACCGTCGTTTTCGAAGCCAGTTCCCACACCACATGCACAGCTCTGATTCCCCCCCCCCTCTCCCCCCAATAGTGCTCAATAGGCAAAACTGTAGCGGTCCTGGGATGGAGGTGTCACGCGAGTCATGTCAACAGGTCAAGAGGTGTGTGTGCTCACAGCCATCCCTTGTCGTGCAGTGCCTTGTTAAGGAACGCCACCGCTCTGGACACGTTGACGGTCATGTGCGAGGGGTAACTGATCCATCGCTCCTGGTCCATGTCGAAATCGACGTAAGGGTCTTGCCATTTGACAGGGAAATCTGAGAAATAATCCAAGCCAAGAGTGAGTGCCAAGTCCCTCAGGCAGCAGTTTAGATGCGCGGGATCGATCTTTGCACCGATCGGCTGCAAGAACTCGTACACCACCCCACCTCTCTTCATCACCAACATGTTCGTCAAGCCGGCACCGTGAGGAGCGATGACTATGTCCGCTTTCGCAAA
This sequence comes from Chara braunii, assembly GCA_003427395.1. Taxonomy (NCBI): domain Eukaryota; kingdom Viridiplantae; phylum Streptophyta; class Charophyceae; order Charales; family Characeae; genus Chara; species Chara braunii. Next base: position 2,678,789 of record BFEA01000097.1, read on the forward strand.
CTGCTGCCATATCGCCCGCTGACCAGTGACAAGTCTCTCATCATACACCTCCAGCTTAAGGGTCGGATGGTTTCCGAAGGCGTCTGTAAGAGCCGACATCAGTTCGTCGTGGTTATCGACGAACCGCTTCTGGGAGCGGCGTATTACGAGCATCGTTCCTTTTCCGGTTGCCGTGTTTTGCTCTTCCGCCTTATTACCACCACGATATGTTGATGACGACGCAACTGCCGCATCGTTGTCACCGTCATTGTCACTCTTACTCAAGTTACTCTTCTCACTCCTCAGTTGTGTCTCAAGGGCGTCACGGGGAATCTCCATCATGTCCTGTGCCTCCTTTTTGGCCCTAACGATTGCCGTCAGAGTCGAATGAGTGCGGTTGGTTGGAACAGGGGGAGTCTCAGAGTCAAGAGCGCGCTCCCGCATCACTTTGCCCAGCCGGGTCGCATAAACTTTGTACAGCCATTCAGGTATACCGCAGGGCGTGTCGGCGACAACAACCTCATCGGCGTGGACATCACCTGCAATGAGTCGACTTCTATTGATTCCGAGCTCCTCGATGATATCCTGGGAGGGTGTGGATGGCATGCCAATGCCAACGCCTGTAACGAAAGACATTAAGCTTGTTGTGTGGATCACGATGGAGGGGTCGGCCAGAAGCTCGTCATAAAAGGGCATAATTTGGGGGGCCATCTCCGACAGGTCGTGGTGAAATCCTGGCCATATATGGTCCACCACATACACCTTCTTGTGGTGATTTTGAGCCCGAGCGGACTCTGGCTTGATGGGGGGAAAAGGCGCTCGCGGGCATGTGCCTCTTGGATCGAACACGTATTCATCCGTGTACACTTGCCCGTTCAATGAAACATACACACTCCCTCGAAAGGTTGCAATGAATGGATTGTGAGATTTCGCACCCATTCTCCTTTTATAGTATCCCCCAGTTCTGTTCGCCTCCTTTTTGGCCAAGTCCGAGTTCGCGTAGCATTGGCTCTCCGTTGGGTTCCATCCTGTGCAGAATAGGAACGACCGCGGTTCGCTGTTCCTGCAGACCAGATCATCCCTCATACTTAGTCTATAGAGTGTTTCGCTGCCACATAACAAGCACATCGCCAGCTCCTGAAGGTGGAAAACGCCCGATGCATCCTTCCATCGATAAGAGGGAGGATCGTTTGCCCAACCAAGCTCCTCAGGGGTGAGTGATAGGTCCTTCAACTCGATTCCATCTCCTTTCGTTGCAGAGGATGACGAGTTGTCAAGCCATCCATTCTCTTTCGAGTACGCCACCAAGTCTTCATAACTTCTCAGCAGTCGTCTTTCACCAAACACCGGATCAATGACCCTAGTATGGTGCCTTTTGTCCTCCTTCCGTTCCCTCTCCTCCTCCTCCTCCTCCTTTTTGCCCTCCTCCTCCTCCCCCCCCCTTCTCTCCTCCTCCACAACCTCCTCTTTCATCCTCCTACGCTCGATTATGATATCTCGTCCTTTAGCCATATCGTCTCCCCCTTTTGACAGGTCCTCATCAGAGACAACTTCTGAAGGCTGATTGTTCGGATCCGTCTTTCCTCTCGTCAGCGAATCTCGCCGAACATCATTATCACCATCATCGCCATCGCCATCATCACCATCATCATCATCATCTTTATGATGAGAGGGAGAGTATCCCAATTTCGATTCTTCTCTAGAAACTCTACGACGCCCTTCGCCCACAGCTTCTTGTCCTCCAGCAGTTCCTCCCCCCGGTGGTTCTTGTCCTGCTTCAGGAGACTCTTGAGTCGGAGTTTCTTGTCCCGTAGCTTCAGGAGTTTCTTCCACCACATCATCTTCTTGCCCTCCAGGAGATTCTTCACCCATAGCCACCGCACCATCTTCCCCTCCGACCCCTTCCCAATCATAGTGGCGATCGATAAAGGGGCTGACATGAATGCGAACCATCACGTATGACAGAAAAAAGACCGTCAATACCACCACCCAAAGAAGGGCCGGCGGCCAGCGATGGTTCCATCCTTTACCTTTCCTCCTGTCCATTACATCCAGATGGAGAGGACTGACCAAAGACCGCTTTGCCATCGCTTTTTTCCACTTTTCTGCTCAGTGAAATCTCAATACCTCGCTCTGGAAAACCTGGACACAAAAGGGCCAAAGGTAAACATAAGTAGGGGGTTTCACCCACCAGCAGATGGAACCACCCCCCCGGCGCTAGTAGTGTCTGCTTGTCCCCGCACTACTAGCACAGGAGGGTGTTTTCATAAATAAATTTATTAAAAAAAAAGTGAGAAAATGTGCAAGCTCCAAAAAAAAAAAACAAAAAAAAAAACACGGTTTTCACTCAAGTCGGAAGGACTTTTGATCCCCGTTGTGTACCTAAATACCAGCCCTACAATATGAGGTTTCAAAAACACACAATAAAAAATAAAACAAAAATAAAAAGGGCAAGTACATTTATATCAGAACAGACTCGACAGAGTTTCAAATGGGCAAAAGAAAAAACACGCGTGGCCAAAAGAAATTGCAATCAGGCAGCCGGCTACTACTAACTATGGCACACTACCCTCCTCACGGCCCACTTCCGCTTCGGGCGACTGCAAACCACCTCGCACAAGTCGCTGTGGCAGCGCTTCCGCATGGCTTACGCAGCAATGAATGAATGGCTGGACGCTGCCTCTTGCTTTATACTTCTGGAAGTCGCTGGTCTGCCTCTTTCCACCGGGCCCCTGGTGTGCGCAGTCCCATATGGTACTTGCTGACTGCACTAAGTGAGACTGGGACTGGGTACCGCTGACTCAACATGGGTGGACTCACCACTTGCCCACTTGCCTCTGGCCAAACGTAAGAATTCTTGAAAGGCCACTTCCGGACCTTCCGGAAGTCCGTAGACTTGGCCTTTCGGAACTGTCGCAGCTACGACCTTGACCTTTCAGGACTGTAGCAGCTACGACCTCGACCTTCAAGGAAACCAAAAGCTACGGCTCCTAGAACAGCTACAATCCCTGCTCTATAGACCTACAGATCGAGCCCCTACAACTACACACCCCTACGACAGACGAAACCCAACTATCAAGACACAGGTTAAGGGTTCGAATACTCAAGAGGCAACACGACACTGTACACAGGCAAGGTAAGGTCTAGGGATCAAGCCCTGGGATCGGCATCTGTTACAGCTAAGATGAAAACCGTTTCACTCCCGCCGGCCTAAATTCGAGGTCCTCCGAAAATAGTTCAGTCCAAGGCCTGATTTTCACCTTTCTTATCTCTCTCGTAGGCTCTAACTATATCAGGAGCTGTTTCTAGAAGTCCAGTTCTGGTAAACCAGCAGTTGTCCTCAGGTTCCTGATAAGCAAATCGGACCTTATATTGTTTTTGTGGACAACCTCTACCTCCTGTTCTAAACATGTCTTCACCTACAATGCCCTCAACGTCATACCTCCCATCCATGTCCGGAGGGATCATGGATCTTCTCGATGAAAACTATTGGCTTGTGACACACGGGAGCAACTTTGACGCATAAAACACAGGGTAGGTGTGGAGGTGTGCCGGATCTCTATCGTATAGGATGGTCCATCCTCTCCGCCCTTAACTTCGAGAACTGGCCACGGTCCTCTGTATGCTAGCAATAACTTCTGCGAAATGTTTTCCTCAGGAACAAACTCTTTAGACTTGACCCAGACTAGGTCGCCTACCTGAAACTGTGACGGGCGACAGTGCTTGTTAGCCTGTTCTATCATTCTATGCTGGGCCTTTCCGAGGTTCTCAACAACGGTAGCTAATTCCTTCTCCTGCTTAATCGCAAACTCCCTAGTACCGGGCGGTAGCCTATGAATCTGGTCCCGGTTAAGTCCTTCAAACAGTCTGCGCGGTCTAAAGGACTTATGCAGCTCATTGGGAGTGCGACAAGTGGCTAGGTGAACGTTGTTGTTATATGCAGTGGCTACCTTGGACAACATCTCATCCCAGTTAACTTGATCTGGTCTAATATACATGCGCGGAACTTGTTGCAGGATCTTATTCATCTCCTCGGTCTGACCGTTAGTCTCTGGGTGACGGCCAGACGACATTAATAACTTCGACCCGTATGCTCTCATTAATTCCTGCCAGTTCTAACTTGCGAACCGGGTGTCCCTATCACTAACTATGGACAATGGGATCCCATGATCACTAACCCAAACGTCAAAAAACTTCTGAATTACTAACTTTGTACGGGCTTCTGCGGGTAAAGGAACTAAAATAGCGTACTTGCTAAATCTATCCATTATTACCATGACTCGGCTCTTTCCATGCCTACTTTTGACACTAGCATCCATGAAATCAATGAATACTGAATCTCCAAGCTGGTCAGGAATAGGCAAGGGTCGAAGAAGACCTAGAGTGGCACGCGTAGTTGTCTTATTCCTTTGACAAACTTTGCAACTGAGAACGTAGTCTATGCAGTTGGTTTTCATTCCTGGCCAAGTGTACGCATGCATCAGATTGGCCAGAGTCTTTCGCCAACCGAAATGTCCCTTGGTGTCGTGGCATTCCCTTAGGATTAAGCTACGGATTTCCTCATTCTTAGGAATGCACAGACGGTCTAGTACATCGGTCTTCTTGAACAGTAATCCCTCTGCGGTAATCTGGTTCAGTTTCTAGGGCCTCCTTAACTTTCTTGAGGAGGTCACTATAAATAGGGTCCTGTGCATATGCCTGCCTAACTTTCTCTTGCAGGTCTCTCCCTATATCAAGATAGTGAACTATAGCTCCAAAGTAATCTGATATCCTACTTAGAACATCCGCAACTACATTATACTTGCCTTTGACTGGTTTGAGCTCAAAGTCATACTGATCTATCTCAGCGGCCCACCTAGTTAGCTAAGGTGTCATCTTGGCCTGCGTTTTCAGCCACCTAAGGGTCTCGTGGTCTGAGTAAACTTTGAAGTACCTCCCAAGCCGGTAATGCTTCCAATGCTCTAAGGCCTGCCTGAGAGCGTAGAGTTCTCTCTCGTAAGTTGAGGTAGCTACTTTCTCTGAAGGCATCCTCGCTGCCATAAACTCTACGGGTTTATAGCCATTGACGTCGTCCTGCTGCAATACGGCGCCTATACCATACTGCCTTGCGTCCGTGGTGACGACAAATGGCAAGGACGGATCTGCCATCCTGAGGACAGGGTACTCTATCAACGCTCACTTCAACTTCTTAAGAGCGGATGTACAATTTTTTTCCCACTTTCAGATTGCATCCTTCTTGAGCAACCTGTGAAGGGGAGCAGCCATAGCGGAGAAGTTTCTCACGAACTTCCTAGAATAATTAGCTAAGCCTAGGAGCGACCGCAATTCTGTCATCGTGCGGGGCGTCGACCAATCTCTATTCGCCGCTATCTTGCTATCCAGGCTTGATTCCATCTCCGTCTAAGACGTGGCCCAAGTACAAGACTTGTGTTTTGGTCCACTCGCACTTCTTCGCATTGATCTTGAAGTTAGTCTCTCTCAACTTCTCCGAGACCTGCCTCAAATGACCCCGATGCTCTTGGAGGGTCCTACTGAAAACTAATATATCGTCTAGGTAAACTACGACGAATCTATCTAACCAAGGCCTAAACACATCGTTCATGCAGCGCTGAAATGTGGCTGGCGCATTGGTCAGTCCAAAGGGCATGACAATGAACTCATAATGCCCATATCTAGTCCGGAAAGGAGTCTTATATTGGTTATCAGGATGAGCTTCTATCTAATGATATCCGAACTTCAGATCTATCTTTGAGAAATATCTGCAACCCTGCACCCAATCCAGGAGATCGTCTATTTTGGGCAGCGGCTCAACATTCTTCACTGTAATTGCATTTAGACCCCTATAACCGATGCACATGCGCAACTCTCCCTCCTTTTTGCGGATAAATAAAACTGGTGCTCCGACAGGAGACAAACTGGGCCTAATCCACCCCTTTTCGAGGAGTTCGTCTAGTTGCTTACGCAACTCCTCTAACTCCCTTAGGGACATCATGTAAACTGCACCCTTAGGAGTTCTATTGGCAGGCTCTACTTCGATGCGATGTTGGATTGGCCATGGTACTACCCCCGTTGGCGGCTCTGCCAAATCTTTGAACTCGTCCAACAGCTTGGCAATAGCTGGGTCTACTGGCTTCTATTCAGTAGGCTTAGTGACAGGCCTCACGTAAGCTACGAAGACCTGCTCTTCTAACTGCTCCTTCCTTACTAATCGCGCAAACGGGGGAGCACTAAGATAGCAATGTGCCAAGGAGTTATCTACTCCTGACACATGAAACAGGCGAGCAGTCTTAACTTCACCTGATGGACTAGGGAACCTACACTCATGCTCTCTTAAATGCAGTGTGGCCCCTGCTGCCTCTCCCCTGTCTATACCTAGGACTATATCAAAAGGGAGGTTGTCCTCTACGAGGAGAGTCAGAGAATGGAGGACTTTCTCCGCCTTGCCCTCATTCTCTAGGCGAAGATACGCCTGGACTCCCTCGACGTAATCCTCAACACGCATCGTGCGGTTGTCTGCGAGGATACTGACTATGGGGTCTTCCAACTTCTGGACTTTAATACCTAGCCTCAACTTCTTTAGCGCTTTCCGGCTAAAATAACTACGGGTAGCCCCTGTGTCAATAAGGGCCCCAACTCTGCTTCTAAAAAGTTCTAAATCTACTAACACAAGTTGTCCCTTGCTCTCTCCTTCTTCATCTTGGCCCAGACTGGCATCCTCTCCTTTAATTCTTTTGCCAGACCTGTGAGGGAAGTGCCTAGAGAGACTCTAACACAAGCAGTCTCTGGACAGCTAACTAGGCACTGGCCTGGAACCTCTGCCATAGGCTCATGTGGTGTGGGAGTTTCTTGGTGGTGCGCGCACACTTCCCCACATGGCCTAATGGTAAGGGCAGTTGCAAACCCTATTGGCGGCTGCATTTTGACCCCTGGGCAGCAAATCGGGCTTCCCTATACTTTGGACAATATTTAATAATATGGGCAGGGTCACCGCAATAGATGCACTGCCCCTGCTCCATTCGCTGTTGCCACACTCTTTGGTCCAAGCCCAGATCTTCCCAAGGCCGGCCCTGTGGCCAACCTGGGTGCCAACCTCCTCTCCGATGAGGTGATCCTCCACCTCTACACTGTGGTGATCGACTAGGCCCCGAACGATTCGGCGGGGCACCTTGACCCCTACCTCCCTCTTGGCGGTTCCTTTGGCTGCCACCCCCCTCTGCGCCCTAACCTCGACCACCCATGGCCCGGCCCCCTTGGCCCTGGCCTCCTCTACTTTGCGGCCTCCCTCCTGCCGCCACAGCAGCGTAGGTCCTCCCTTGACCCACACTACTATCTTCCTCCTCAAGCCCCCACTCTATCTGACTGTAGGGGACTTCATCCATACCACCCTCGTCTAAAGTAAGGATCAGGTGATTCTTCGCCTTGACCTGAAGGATCAGGTGATTCTTCGCCCTGACCTGACCAGAGATGGTACGACCCTTCCACTTTTTCCCCTTATCTAAATCCTTATGCCAGAAAGTGGACACTGACATGGATTTGGCCTCAAACAGGACCACCTCTCTACTTAACGCGTCGTACATAATGGTGGTCTGTTGGGTCTTCTCAAAGAAATGCCCTCGCAAGGGCTCTGGCATGGCACGATAGAATAAATGAACTAACTGGGTCTTAGTGACCCCGTGGTCTAGGACGGCCACTAGATCATCCACAACTGCTTTGAGTGCTCTTGCACTCTTCCACTACCGTAAGTGGATCGTTTGCAGTTTATCAGAGGCCCTGACGCTTCGTGTGACATCTGCGAATCTCTCTCTAAGGAGTTTAAGGAATTTGTGCAGAGGGGTGAGTTTACAATATGCAACCATATTGTTTTCACAATCGGCTGCTCACGCGAGGGACCTAGCAAAACTAAGGCATAGAAGGCTACGAGGACTTGCTCCTCAGGCGCGATATGTTGCAGATACACGTAGGTGTTAATGCTAGCCTCCCAATTGTCGAAGTTCTCCTCCTTCCCGCCATAGGAGTCAGGAAACTTAAGCTTAACAGGCTCTTTGCGGGGTCGCCCTTCAATCTCTGCTGCGGCCACTACTTTGGGGCCCTCAATGGCGCCTGTGCAGAATTTCTTTGCACCCTCTTTTAACTTTCTAACCTCGGTCCCGACATGTGTCATCACATCTCGCGCGCACTCTCTTAAACCGAACCGGATGAAGTGGAGAAGACTGATGGTGCTCAGTCCAAGCCCTTCCTAAAAGCTCAATACTCCCGATGATCTTGTCCAACTTGGCGTGAATATCAGGCTGGGCCTCTACGTCCTGTCTACACGTCTGTAAACTTTCCACTTCCCTAGCCACCCGGTTGGCTTCTTCCGTCCTCCTCTTCTTCTCTCTCGCCAGGCGCAACTTCCAGTTCAACATCTTCTCATTTTCTATTGTCTGGCGCTCTAGGGGATCACTCATCGCTTCGATCTCCCTAATCGCGGCTTCCTTCTCCTCCTGAGGTATGTATAGCATCGCCTCCTCATCTTCTCCTAATGATAAATTAGCCACCCATTTAGATATCCTCTTCTCTACCCACGGGTCATCTTCCTTCGTGGCACTGCTCTCTCCTCCTGCCCCCACTCTTCTTCTTCCGAGGGGCTTTTCTTCCGACTGCTCCTCCTCCTCTACAATCTCTTCCTCTACAGCAGCCTTCATTCTCTCTTCCTCCTCTGCAGTAATCTCTGCATCTCCTCCTCTAGCTTCTTTTTCTTCGCCACCTGCTCCGCGACTATTATCTTTATCTTCGCCTGTCTAAGGAGCTCCTTCTTCTCTCTCTCTCTTTTAGGAGGGCGGCGGTTTGCTCCTCTTGAGCCTTGCTATAGGGGGTGGTGCTCTTCCCACTGCGAAGGTCAACCATGGTGATAGGTGCACAACCGGACAACAGTTCCAGACCTCACCACTTGGACCTCGACACCTGACTGACTGGACCTAGGACTCAATCTAAGGACCACAAAATCCAAATAGGATCCTGTCAACTAGGATCTCTATCCTAGACCTACTCTAAGGCTGTCACTACAAGACTTTATTGCTGATCAGAATGCCGAAAACAGGAACAAGTCCCACTGAGTACGAGTACAGCAGCTGAGACTGGTACGAGACTGGTTGCCCGTACTGTACGGGGAACCGGTATAAGTGTCGGTGACACGTACGGTACCAGGGGCATCTCTACAAAAGCCCCAAGGGCAGAACTGAAAAATGTGATATTTGAAAGTGGCGCCCGAATTGTAGCATGGCGCCAGTTGTCCAAAATCCAACGGTACCAAAGGAGGGGTTTGAAAAAAGGGTGCCCGGCCAAAAACGGGATGTAGCAAAAACACCAACAAAATAGACCAGGGGTCGAGCCCTGGAGGAGTCCGTAACACCATGTGGGTTTGGTCAACGAGGCCCTATCCTTCATACACGGAGTTCCTAGCACCTGGACAGAAGAGACTCAATGCAGAAAGAAGAGACATACAAACTCAACAAGTACCATAGGGTGAGTGCACATCCATAGGGCGAGGGGATAGGTTGAGTGTTTGGCGAGAATATACTAACTCCAGCTTGGTCAAAGTCGCGGTCAACAGCCCTGGTCAACGTCTTGGTCAACGCTTGATCAACGTTGTTTAGACCCCCGGTCAACGCTCCTATCAACCTTGGTCAACGCCCAAACCAACTTCGGTCAACCCCTTGGTCAACCTTCAACTCGACTATGGCTGCCGACACTTCTCTCCCTTGCACCCTCGCTTCTCTTTCCCCTTCCTTTCTTCTACCTTACTTCTTTCTCTCCTCACCCTGGCTATGTCTTTCCTTCTCTTCGTCGTCCCTCCTTCTTCCTCTTTTTTTTTTTTTTTTTTTTTTTTTTTTTTTGGGGA
>BFEA01000097.1:2697267-2716586 GCA_003427395.1 Chara braunii
CCCGCTGCCGCTTCCCGCCACTGCTTCGAGCCGATGGTGCCCCGCTGCCGTCTCCCGCTGCCCGCTGCCGCTTCCCGCCACTGCTTCGAGCCGATCCTCGCCGTGTCCCTCCCTCCCTCCCTCCTTCGTCGCCCTCGCCATGTCCCTCCCTCCCTCCTTCGTCCGCCGATGGTGCCCCACCGTGTCCCTCCCTCCCTCCTTCCCGCCGCTGCTCAAGCACCTTCCCGCTGCTGCTCAAGCACCTTCCCGCCGCTGCCATCCGCCGATGGTGCCCAACTTCGGAAACAGCCGTCCCCACCTCCGAAAAGTTTTGTGGGGGAAGGGCCTGCCGAATTCGAATTTTCTAATTCGGCAGGCCCTTCCCCCCAAAAAAATTTCGAAGGCGGGGCGCAGCCGGTTTCCCGAGTGGCGCGACCCAGGCGTCAATTTTGCCGGGGTGGGGGCCCGCCGTCCAAACGAAAACCCGATTTTTTTTTTCTTTTTTTCGCCACCCCTATTTAATGCTGTACGCGATTGAATTGCATAAGAGATACTGACTATAGATGACCACAAGATTGAAGTGGGGGGGGGAGAGGAAAGAAAAGATTGGACGACAGTTGTTAGTCTGTTTTCTAAGCGCATACAAGTCACTTGATGATGGCCATGAGCAGAAGCGGCTGAAACGAGGCGTAGGGATGTCCGCAACAGGAATCTGTGTTTCACTATCATCTTATGAATTCCTGATTTATGCGCAAAGGGATTGTGTCGCTGGGCGTTCTCTGCCTCGTCATATTCTTTCTTTCCTCTTCTCAGGTTATCCCTGAGGCTCTCCTTCTTTGCTTCTTTGTACCCATGTTTGGATGCATCCAGTACTGTCGTCTTATTGAAGCAAAGGCTTGCCGTCTGTGCTTGATTGGAGTAATACGAGTACCTGCATGTCCTTGTCTTCCAATCAATAATCAGGGAAGATTAGCATGACCCCTAGGCGAAAAAGAAAGAAAAAAAAAGTCTGTTTTCTACCCAAAATCTCTGCCGAATGGGATGTTTCCCACATTGTACATACGATCTATACATTGAACAATTGATCCAAACAATGGGAGTTCAAATCCCGCTCTTGTCCATAATTGTAGTGCTATGTGCGTGACTGAAAATGAATCCAGTAAGGCATTCACATTGCAATGAACCTCTTAGTTCAACACCAATGAGCGCACACATTCACACCACAAGCATGTACGAGATCACACGAAGTTCACACTGGAGACCAGAGAGATTAAGACCAGGTAGCGCAGCTTACGAGTTCCAACAAGTCATTACAAGAGCAATAAGAGTTCAAGTCACCTGTGCTCATCAGCGCATACCAAAGGTAACCAGTATCCAGCACAAGTTCTCAGGTGAGTTTCTCTTCTCCACTGCTCTTCTCTCTCATGTATCTCTCAGGGACTAAAAGAAACAAGGAAAAGTCCCGGTACGGGACAGGTTTAGGGATCAAATTCCGAAGCCATCAAATAAGGAAAGAAATAACAAAGCAACCCTTAGTTAGTGTATAACCCGCTGAGAACTGCAATTCATTACCCCCCGGGGAGCGAGGAGCCAGAGCTAGGAATGTCCACGAGGAGATCGTCTGAGCAGTTTCCCTAACTGTTCAGCCTCGTAGTAGCGCATGACTGAATTCGCAGACTTGAGAAGTTATTTTCTTGTATACCATTTATCCCCAACGTGAGGTTGAAACAAGAACTTCACAAGACATTCACTATTGGGGCATGTGCCCCACTGATCTTCGATGCTCTCGACTTCAAATCCTTTTCCAGGGATAGGAGGTCCAAACTATGGTGGCCTGTCAGGAAATGCATTAGCAAGCGTGAATGGCAACGGTTTTAAATCATCGAAGACCGAATAGGTCCTGATATCAGGGGGTACAACAAGTACATAGGAATGTCCAAATGGATTTTCCCCACAATATCAAATACCTGCCATGGATCGTAGTAGACAAGCAACAACTTCCTTGATATATCAGTCAGTTCATCTCTCTTCACCCAGACCCAATCGCTTGGTCGTAAGTAGAGGGAGAACGATGCTTATTAGCATGTTCAATCATCCTCTTTGGGGCCTTGAACATGTTAGTTCTAGCTTTCTCTAGGTCTCTCTCATAACTTTTGGTGAATTTTGCAGTTCTAGGAGTTAGTTTGGGCTTGGACTTGTCAATGAGATCATCAAGAGGCCGTCTTGGATCTCTGGCAAAGTGCAGCACGTAGGGTGTAAAACCTGTAGTATTGTGAACAAAAGTGTTATACCTCAGTGGTGCCCTGGACAAATGTTTGCCCTAATCCGACTGATCTTATGTGATTACAGGGCGCAACAACTGAAACAAGACTTGGTTCATCATTTCAGCCTGACCATTGGCTTCAGGATGTCTACCAGAGGTTATGTCCAGTTTGGAATAAAGGTAGTCTTTGCAAAAGGACTGTCAATCATCGCTGCAAAATTTGGGATCTCTATCATTGATAATGGAGGTTGGGCAACCATGGACATTCACCCACCTCTTATAGAAGAGCTCTCTGACTAGTGGTACTCTGACCTCGGCAGGTAAGGGGATAAAGTCAGCAAACTTAGATAAGCGATCAACACAGACCATTAGTTGTCTCATGCCACGTGAAGTAGTCTTGCCTAGATCAATAAAGTCTATAGACACAAACTCACAAAGACCATCATGGATAGGTGAGAGTTTCAATAGTTCTATAGGAGGTTTTATGTGGCCCTTGTTCCTCTGGCACAAAGGTCGCGAAGTTGTCGAGTATATCCTCTTTTATTTTGGACCAGTAGAAGCGTTGAGTTAGGGGAGCATAGGTCTTTAGGAGCCCAAAGTAACCATGAGTATCATCACTTTCTGAAACCATATGAGTGATGATTTTGCGATCATTAGGGATGCACAAACACTCTTCCCCCCCACTGATTGTATACAACAACCCTGCAGTCAAGGCATAGCCTGACTCAGAATTGGGGTCAGTTTGCAGATTCTTAATGATTGGGCCAGAGACTAGGCCATGAGGCAACGCATCTACAATGGCCCTCCTGGTGGGATTAACAAATGACTAATCATCGACAATGACAACAAAAGTATCAGGTCTTTGTGACAAAGCATCAGCCATGTTATAGCACCCCTTCTTGTACTTCAGTTCAAAGTCAAATCCATCGATGAATTGAATGTACCTCGCCAACTTATCATTTAACTCAATTTGGGTCTTCATCTACTGTAAGGTGGAGTGATCAAAGTAGATCTTGAACTGTCTCTCAAGCAAGAAATGTTTCCACTGTTTGAGGGCACATATGAGAGCATCCAGTTCCTTCTCATAGGTAGAAGCCTGAACTTTTTGTACCTTTAGCTTCTAACCACTAGTTTCAGGCCAATTCCATATCTTGTTGAAGAACTGCACCAACACCATATTGACTCGCATCTATAGTCAATACAAACATCAAGGTAGGGTCAGGCAGTTTCAGCAAAGGTGTCTGGGTCAAGACTTTCTTCGGTCTAGAAAAACCAACTGGCATGTAGGAGCCAGCAAGTTAGTCAGGGGAGTGGAAATGGTAGAAAAGTTTCTGAAGAACTTTCTACAGTAGGATGCCAAACTCGTGAAGACATTATGTCTCTGACTGTTTATGGTTGTGGCCAGGCCCTAATAGCAGCAACCTTATAGGATTTGGGGGAAAGACCATCTGCAAAGATTACATGACCCAAATACACGACAGAAGAGGGACCAAAAAATGATTTTTCTTTGTTGTATCTTGTATTTGTGTCCTCTCAAAATTTGCAAAATCCTTTTGAGATGGCTAGTATGGTTTTCAACAATTTTATTGAACACAAAAATGTCATACAAATGTACAACAATAAACTTATCCAGAAAAGATCTGAAAATTTTGTTCAGTTCCGTTTGAAATGTTCCGGGTGCATTGCAATATCCAAAGGGCATGACCAGAAACTCATAGGTGTCATACCGGGTCTTGACGACAGTCTTATGCACATCCTCTTCAACCATTTTGATCTGATTATACCGCTACTTAATATCAATCTTGCTGCAGCCTCGCACCATGTCCAAGAAGTCATCGATCTGAGGTAGGGGCTCAACATTCAACCTAGTGCCCCATACTCAGATGAGTTAGGCCTGCTCCACCCTTTGTCAGTTAAAACTCTAATTGCTTCCTTGACTCCTCCAATTCAGCAGGTGACATTCTGTAGACTCTTCCCTTGGGCGAGATAGAGTCAGGCAGGATTTGAATGTGATGCTTGGTCTGCCTATGGACAAGTTTTGTAGGCTTCTGAGCCAAATCAATAAAGTTGAATAAACTCCTCAAACACCTGTTGAATGGAGAGATCAATTTGAGAAAGGGAGGTATGTAGACCTGTTTGGGTGACATAAGCCACAAAATGATACTCGTGGTCAATCTCCTTAGACAATTTCTTGAACTCCCTATCTTTCAGGCAGTAACTTGTCTGAGGATGATGGTCAGTTGCTAAGACACATTGTATTAACTCATCTGTGGGTTCTTCTTCAATTGAACACTAGACAGGCCCAGCCAATTGAAGGGTTAGTGGCCTTCAACCACTTTAGACTCATGACCAGATCAAAGGGAAGGTGAGGAAAAACATAGAAGTTCAAGTATTGTCTGGGTTCCTTGTCGTCATTAAAGGTGATTGATACACCTTTGACCACTTGTTTGACTAAGACATTGTGAGTTACCAACCTGAATCTTCAAGGGATGCTCAAAGTTTGTAACCTTGAGACCCAGACGCTCATCAGAGATGGTTGCAGCCTGTACTCGGCTAACTAGTTTTTGGAATGGTTGTTGTTGCTGATTCAAATTGGGGCAATTCTTCACATAGTTGTTGCCCTCACACCTCCGACAAACCCCCTTGTTCTTCCTCTTTTGCTAGACACCCTCTTGGATCTTCAAATCCCACTAAGGCAAAGAGGAAGCGTCCATGGGATTTGTTGGGCACTTTCCAAACTTGGGGAGGTTCTGCTGCTGCAGACCCCCCTTAGAACTAGAAGGCCTTTGTCCCCGGGACTCGTTGCTTTTTGTAAAAGCCAACAGTGTCTCGGCCAGCCTTTGAGCAGCCTGGTCTGGTGATCCTTCTCCATCCTAAGCAGCTGGAGGAGTAGATCCACCCTAGCCAGTGCCTGCAGAGTCATCATCGGACTCCATGGAGTACACCTCCCACTTTCCCTTGGAAGGAGGTGCTTCCCTTCTGGGGAATGGACTGAACATGGAGTGCAGCCTCCATGTCCAAGGCTGCTCTGTCGAAGGACTGTCAGTCCTCGTGTCCTGCAGTGTATAAGGTCGTGGTGTATTTCTCAGGGGCTGCCCTAACAAACCAAGTAAGCTTATCACTCTCAGATATTGACAAGCCAAGAGTGGAGGTAAGGCGCTCAAATTCTGAACAGCCAGGAAACCCTAGTATTTGGTATGTCAAGACCAACCAACTCATCTGCAGCCTTGGGAGGTCTTGAAAAATCACATCCAGCCCTACTGCAGCAGCGCAATCAGCCAGTTGTTTTTGAGACTTACTAGCCTCATAAGTAGCCCACTGTAGTGCAGACCCAGCAAACATGGCTAACCTAACCACAATAGGTGGCAAGGTTCGCTCCCTAATTTCAAATTTGTGGAGCGCTTCGAATTTTTGCACGGTCATCCAAGGATGGAGTAAGGTGGAGATGCTTCCAATTTTCACGCCATCATCCAAGGATGTCATGTTGTTGTGGTGCACGTAAATGTTCGAAGGGACTGAGGCAATGGGGAACGGACGGGTGCGGGTGGAAACTAATTAGGTACCGGGTGTGGGCGGGTTATCTTGTTCTCGCGGGTGTGGGTGGGTCAGGGTGAAGGTTTTTTACGGGTGACAGGCGGGTTGGGTGTGGGAGGACATTTTCAAAATACCACTTGGGTAGGTTGGGTCGCCTTGAGATTTTTTATTTTTTTTTTTGTTTTAGGGCAGGCTGTGCTTTTAAAAATGTGGGCGGGTTGGGTGAAGTGCCTATTAAAGAAAAAAATGCTCATCTCTGGATAAGGGTTACGCCAAGACCATTGCTGATGAAGAAAAGGAGGCCAAGATGAAGGAAGAGGAAGAAAAGAGGAACAAATTGAAGCAGTAGGAGGAGGAAGACTGGAAAGAAGAATGGAGGAAGGAACGGGAACGTTCCGAAGCTGAGATGGGAGCACGTATTGACGAGAAGCTGGGAAAAAGTATGTCCAACATTGACAGGCAAGGAGAACGAAGGAACTGGCTGTAACAATGAAGTGGTTCAATAAGAATAAGAACGAGAAGTTGCGAAGGCTGCTGCTTGGTGAGGGCAGTAGTGATGGAGAGGATAGGATGCTAACTGCAGAGGGAGATTGCAGATTTGCGGAGGCAGGTTGCAGGAAAAACAATCAGCAGAGCACTATATCTTCGCCTTGTGGCAGGAAAGTGAGCAGTAAATGGGTACTGCTCTTGTTAAACCACCACTACCTTTCCAAGTTGTAGCCCCATTAGGGGAAATGACCTCAGCTGCAAAGTTCGGGGGTTCGGGCGAGGGTTGGCAAAAACAAAACATTTGAGCCTTGTGGGCCCGATCGGAGAAAAAAAAAAAGAAACTGCAGAGTTGAAAGGAAGGACGTCGGGGGGAACGCCACAAAGGAGGTGTGCTCACAGTAGTGCCTCCAGGAATGCATCTGTCCAGGAAGGACGTCGGGGGGAACGCCACTAAGTTAGTTTTAGTGCCCTGCCAACGAGGCATGGCGCGCTTTCCACGGACAGCTGGCACTTGCAACCAACGTGGCAATCTCAGATATACTCAAGATTCTGTATCCAGCTGCTTTTACGTCCAAAGAGCTGTTGCTATTTTCGCTTTTTTTCCCGTACAGCCGTGTTTACTGAGGGCTGTAACGCCGGTTGGGAGGGCATATTCTCACTTTTGCCCGATGTTCTGTATCCAGCTGCTTTCACGTCCAAAGAGTTGTTGCTTTTTTTCATTTTTTTCTTTTTTTCCCTATTGCCGTGTTTTGCTGAGGGCAGTAACACCCTCTGGCAGACTCTCACGTGTACCCAATGTTCTGTATACAGCTGCTTTCACGTCCCTGACGTCTTTGCTTTTTTTTCCTCTCACGTGGTCCCAATCTTCTGTATACAGCTGCTTTCACGTTTTTCCTTTCTTTGTTTTTGAAATTCTTTTTTTCCCCCAACGAATACCAGGAGAATACAATGGGACCCAGGCTCGTCAAAACTCGGTGCGCAGTGAAATTCAGGGTCGGTAAAAACAGGCCCGGAGGTAGTGGTGGTTTAAACCACCACTACCTCCACCAGCGTTGGGAAAATGGGAAAACTGGCTGTTGGGCTCGCGGGGGTCGGCGGAGGGTTCGCAGTTGGGCTTTGTGGGCCCCTTCGAAAAGCAAAAGGAAAAACAAAAGCAGTTGGGCCTTGTGGGCCCCTTCGAAAAGCAAAAAGAAAAACAAAAGACCAAGTCCAGGAAGGCCGTGCGTGAAGTTGTGCTCACACCACACCAATACTCACAAGAAAGTATCTAACTACGATTGTGGCCAGTTTCAGGTTGTCGTTACTACGGTTTTTGTTTTGTTTCTTTTCTTTGGTTTTCATGCCCTGCCTGAGGCAGGGCACAGTCCATGGGCTGCTGACACTTTGGGTCTCGCTCCACTACTGTCACTGTACAAAAATGGACAGTTCGACTTCGCTCCACTTACTGTCCACTGTCCATGTGCGAAATCCCTCAGACAGTTGTCAGAAATCGCGTGGAACGTCGACTGTCCATTTTTGTACAGCTCCCAGCTTGCACAAGTCGTTTCCTGGTCGGTCCTCCTAGGAATCCACGGACCCTCCGCCGTTTCGGACAGTGAGCCTGGAGTCTGGGCGGACAAGTGTGCAAGTTTTGGAGTTGCACTGTCCGGCCATTCCAACTTTTGTACAGTGCTTCATGGCACTGGTACTCTGGGACACTGCTCGGATGTCCGCCCAGCTCTGTGGACACAGAGGCCTTGTTGAGGACGTTTCGCCGGCCCCTTCTTGGTACTGGCCATACCAAAAAAACAAAAAAACATGAACAAGGGCTGATAAGCGGGTCAGGGTCATTACCAAACACACAACAGAAAGGAAGTCCTGCCTGTCCGTGACACACTACTCGGTATACCGCGAGCCTTGCAATGACGAAATCGAACGGCCATTCTGATTTGGCAGAGCCCAGATCACCTTCAGGATTCCCGCCAAAAGAAATTGGGACCCGCATGTCCCACGACGCTTCTGGCTTGGACAGCGGCGTCATCGCTCCACTACTGTCCACTGTACGTGCGAGTTTTCGAGAAGATCTTCTCAGTTGTACAGTGGACAGTAAGTGGAGCGATGTCGCGTTTTCCACTGTCCGCTGTACAATATTTCGCTCCGACAACTGTCCACCAACTGTCGGAAAAATTGTACAGTGGACAGTAGTGGAGCGAGACCCTTTGTGTAGGCGGGCATGCCCACACTACAACTTTGCAAAATGTATGAACCCGCTTTCCCACCCTAAGTTCAGTTAGAATTTCTTTTCCTTTCTCTTTTATCGTGGACCTGACACCCCTGCCGTAAAGCCGTCACTGAGGGCACACTGGCACAACAACTTTGGGGCAGGTATCTACCTTGTATCACGTCCAGAGGGGTGTTCCTTTTTTTTTTTTTTTTGTGGTTGTGACTCGTGAGTACATTGTTTTTTGAAAGTCCGGCTGAGGTCTCCGGGCTATGGTTAATGGCTTGATGCCCGGAGAAAAGTGCCATAGCCCCACCTCCTCCTTGATTGGGGGAGAGAGCGCCTTTGTGCTCAGGGACTATGGCATCCTGGCAGCCCTGCACGAACCGGATTCATCAATTTACCAAGTACACCAATTACACCAATCACCAACTACACTATCACGCAGCACTCGAGGGACTATGGGGAGGATGGCAGAAGCATCAGCACAAGCAGTGGGAGTGCTGTGATGACGGTGGGAGTGCTGTCTTCAACTCCAATGGAACAGCGTGACTCACCAGACCTGGTCGAAACAATGAAGAGTATCTGGCCGAGGTTTTGGCTTGATACACTCGCTAAATCTCAGAGGAGCAGGAGAGAATGCAACACAGAACTATTGGAGACGACGTTGCTGCGGACAGTGGGAGAGTCTGCAGCAACGGTGGGAGCGTGTCCGCAGTTTCAAGAGAGCGCCAGTACCGGTTCCGTCATGACTACGAGTTTCATATTTCGGGCTGCTCTGAATCTGTCGATAGTTGGAGAGAGAAGAGAATCTGGTGCTCTGAATTTGTCCCTGTTCACAGGTTAGACTCATTGATTGCGGGCAGGTAGAGGTAAGACTTCTTCTGCTCTCTCATGGAATAGAGTGAAATAGTGGGGTAGGCCGTTCTCTCATTTTGGGTTGCTCTGTATTTGTCCAAAACTTTAGTGCACATTCATGAATGTTGGAAATTTCAATCCGGTGCTAGGATAGATTCATTGATTCTTCACTTTTTACCATACTTGCAAGCGGACGCCGTCCGGGCGGTTCCGCATGTGCGGCAGACCGCCGGACCGGACCCGCGCGGCGCACGAATGTGCGCCCGACGACCAGTTACGCCCCCCCCCCCCCCCCCCCCCCCCCAAAAAAAAAAAAAAAAAAAACCGCCCCTGTCCGGTCCGGTCCGGGTCCGTCCGGTCCGGGGGGAGGGTGCCGCACGCGGCAAAGCGGACCCCGTCTGCTTGCAAGTACGCTTTTTACAGATTATATTTTGAGGCGCAGATCTGTGAGACATCTGGTGTGTCTCTTCACCTGTCTGCCTGGCGGCAGCCTAAGTATTGTTGGAGCGAGAAGAGAATCGCAATGGGGGATTCAGAATATGCTCTGTGATGGCAATAAAAGCAGTCACGTACGTTTTAGCCTGCGTGAAGTGGACACTTGTGGACTGCCGCTCTATTACTGTTTCTTACCTCCTTTCTGTTGTGACGTGTTTTTTTGGCTTGAGAGAGAGAGAGACAGGTTGAAATGGGACCTGCTGCTGCTCTCTTCTTGCATATTTCTGCACCTCTCTTCCTGCATATAGGGACATCACGGCATATTTTAATTTTAATTTGTCTGCTCTTTACTTCGCCCTGTCCATGCCTTTGGGATAGACTTTAGGGCGCATTCATGAATGTGGGAAATTTGAAATGCGGTGCTCTTTATTTACCCCTGCCCGTAGGATAGATTTTTTCACATGTCGAAATGGGACCTGCTGCTCTCTTCCTACATATTTCTGCTCCTCTCTTCCTGCATATAGTGACATTAGGGGAGATTTCAATTCGCGCTGTCCATGCCTTTGGGATATTGCCTATATAGTGGCAGCCTACTTGTCTGAGGTGAGCAGCTAGCATGTCCTTCAAGAGTGTCTTAATTATAGGAGATATAGTTGGCACACCTGTCATGCACCTGGCAGTAGATGTGGACTGGTAGATATAGACTAGTACACGAAGAGCCTTTGGCCATAGCCCTGGTCCAGATCCATCGATCCCGTGCTCTCAAGTTGGTCCTTCTTATTCTTCACCTTAAATCTCACGGTAGCCACTTGGAGTTCTGAGTCCGGTATCTGGCCGTCCGTGAAAGCTAGGTCCTGAGGCGGATTAGAATGGGTCTGCTTTTCTTTTATGATTTCTTTGTTTCTCTTCTCATCTCCTATCCTCTAAAATCGGGATTTCTTTTCGTTTCGAACTCGTACCATTGTTAAGGAGCTTTTCTCTGCTTATAGTTGCAGCCTACGATCAAGACAGGGACGCAGTTTTAGGAGTTTTAGAGTGGCTCAGGGGGAAACTCTTGGAACTACTACCGGTAGCAGCAGTGCCACCTGGAACAGTGAGAGTGCAACGAGGGGCGGTGGGAACGCTACTGGTCAGGTGGTAAGTGAGAACCGGTGAAGAGCAAACTTGAGTTGTTCCTGTCTCTTATACACATCTAGATGTGTATAAGAGACAGATATGGAATACATAAAGACACACACACGCTCCTCCCCATTATGGCTGAGAGGCCCGAGTAGGCAGCATTGATTACTTCCCTGAAGAAGGATGTACCACCTCTCACCCYTGCCTAATCTAGCCTGTACTAACTCTGCCTGCCAATCTGTCTGATCCCAGAACTGCTCCTCTCAGCTATGAAGCTGTCAGTTAGCTATGATTATGCAAGAGCATGTTGGAACACTTATGCGCCTTTTGAAGCCTCTATAACTCTCTAACAGCATTTGCCTTGTTTCTGTCTAAGCCTTAAACCCTAAACCCTTGGTCTTAATGCTGTCCTGATTTATCTGTTCCAAGAGGTCCAGTTAGAAATTACCTCTCCTATACCCTAAAACTCTCCCTGTTTTCATCCGACTATAACCCTTAACCCCTAAATCCTTCCTTCGACTCTTAACCCTGATTCCCTTTTCTTTTTTGAAGTGTTCTTTTTTTTTTTTTTTTTTTTTTTTTTTTTTTTTTTTAACTTCTACAGCCCAGGTATACCCTTTCCTCTCAGGTCCATTTCCGGAACCTGCCAGCTATAACTTGAAAAGCTAGAAGGGCCCTCAACTTTTTCTACCCCTCCCCCTCCTCATCTTCCCAAAAATCCACTTGTTATCTTTGCGTCAGACCAGACTCTGCGTCCCCTGTTGTGGTCCCCCACTAATCATCTCCCACCTACTGCTTTTACCTTCTGACTAATAGCCCTAACAACCTAACCCGTAAGTGCAGCTTCGATGCGTGAAGCTCATAACTCCTAAACTCTTCCCTTTTTCCTTAAACCCTAAACCCTTGACTCATATTCCTTTGCACCCTTCTACGTCCCTCTCCATTTGAGCATTAAATTACTTCCACTTATGGTTGCCACCGCTCCCTGTCCCAAAATATTCTGATTAAAGCGTTTCGTTATCTCTTCCTCTCGCTCTGGTCGAAAATGTATTTGCTTCCTTACTGCTTTCCACTGAGCCCTCAGATCCGTTTCAAGCAGTGTGAGGAATATCTCCCTTGCTTCCTGCTTGTGCATTGGCCGACCTTCAATCGTAATTTGGCACCGACGCTTCCAAATGGTCCAGAGACAATATTGACATATCAATTTATACGTATGCTTCTCAAAAGTCTGCCAATGTTTCGAAATTTGGAGACCCAGTAATAGAGTTATCTTGGATTCAGGGAACTTAGCCTTTGAGATCTGGCCCCATATATTCCTTGCTTCTCCCCACATCGTGATTGCTTCCTCACATTCTATGAGGCAATGTTGCATGGTTTCTGGGATTTCCCCCTGACACACTTTGCATGCCAAGCTCTCCGGATTTCTCTGCCTCAAGCTTCTACGCTCATTCAACCACACATTAACAGGAGGTGCCACATGAGCTATTAGCCATTGCAGGCTTATGACTGAACCCAGACGTATGGCCGCAATGCTTGACCATGGTATTTTACCCAATTGATTGCGGGGAACCCCTACTCTCTTCTCCCAACGCTTCATCAGATGCGGCATAAGCGTATGAGAACGCCTCCTCAACTTATACCCAATTCTGGTGGTATAATGCAGGATGTTGATTCTTCTTGCTGCTCCTGTTTCTCCGCTTCTTATGTTCCAGGCCCATTCTGCTGGATCCACTTCTAAATCTTCCAGTGGTACTGATGGATTGAATATTGTGAATTCCTCTGTCTCCACCACCCTGACATTCCGCAAGTACTGTTTGAGAATGACGATCGGTACTTTGGATGCCATGTCCAAGAGAGAAGTAGTGTTTCACAAGAGTACCAGAAAAGAAACACAACGGACACCAGGCTCAGCAAAACTCGGTGTGCAGTGAAAATCAGGGTCGGCAGAAACAGGCTCGGATGTAGCGGTGGCTTAAGATGTGAGTATGCTCCTCCTTTGGTTGCTATTTCTGCTGCTAATTCTCTATCTTCGGTCAATGATGTCTCTGTCTCGGAATCTCTGACGTTGGGTAGGGATGCTCAACCTTCCTTATTCTATTTGCGTGATAAGGAATTTAATGCATTCTTCAGAAGGGTAGTGATTCTTTTGATCCTTTATCATCCTAGAACGGTGTGCAAGGAATATGAGTGGGACCGATATACAGAAAACCAAGTTGCAAAGTCACACAGATGTCCAAGTAGTCATGTACAAGCAGAGAGCACAAATGCACCGAGATCCAATCCAAATAAGAGCAATACAATGAAGTAATGAGCCAATGTTTAAGCCCTCAGGCCACACCAACACAGTATCCAAAGTCACTCCTCTCTGTCTGGCGCCCAGCCTACACTACTTAGACTATCCTACCTACATCAGCATTCTCGCAACAGGCTCACTTTGACTCGCGAAGACCAATGTACATGACGTCAACACCATAGCCAACCTCTTCCATGTACCAGGTACGTATCGCGCTTCCTCTCATCAGACCCTGACCACCCACACTCGCCTCCTTCCTGAAGACCACCGATCGCCCTCTTACCCCCTAGCGCCCTGCAGCCCGGCTATGGCTGCTTGCGCTCCGCTGCCCAGCAGCGCCCCTCTTCACCACACAAGCGCCGCTCTGGCCTCAGCGCAGCACGCAGCCTCTAAAGCAGCAGCGCAGCAGCGTGACCGCATTGCCTGCGTGGGCCAGAATGCCGGACCCAGGCTGCCCTCCTTCCTATATGGAAGTGGCAGCCTCTGCTTGGCTGCGTGTGGCCTGGCTGGAAGCTTCCAGTAGCTTCCGGTTGGGCCCCAGTACCTGCGCCCAGGCCCAGTGTAACAGTTGAGGGCCTGGGGCCTTTACAGTTGGACACGGCCTGAGTCTCCAGACTTGGGCCGTTTGTTGCATTTGCACAGGACCCGGGGTAGATACGTCGACAGTGCTGCTTAGGCCTGTGGACACTTTGTGATGTATGGCCCCTGCATTGTGTGTATGTGCCCAGGCGCAACTGCCAAGGCCTGGGCCAACTGTACGGCGCAGCTTAGGGAAGCCCATGTGTCCACTCAACCAACTGGCGGGCTGCAACATCCTGAATACCCACATATGAAACATGACGAATTTTTGGCCTCTGACGAATATTCAGGCCCGCCTTCACTTAGGGCGGGCACTCGGCTTGCTTGGGGCCTCTGCCCAGAACATGTGTTTGTCTGTTAAGGGCCCCGTGAGGGCTCTTTCCTCGCAGGTGTTTCCCATGGGCGGGAAAATTGAGGCCGCATTTCAAACAACTGCTTGCTAGTGACTTCGATTTTGAGATATGTGCGGGTCAATTGGTCTATGCTTTGGTTTCTCAATGGTCAAGGCACACCTGTGTTGGTTCAACTGCGGGGCTGCTTCCGGTTCGGTGGAGCATGTGTACCGTTGTTTGAACGAGGAGGTTATCAAAAAGGGGAAGCAGTAGCCCAGTTGGTCGGGCACCTGTGTTCTACAGGTTCCTGTGTCGAGTCTGTCGACACACACAGGCTGCGGGTTCGAGTCCTGGCTGGCTCGAATGAGTGCCGCAATCGGAATCTGCCATATTGGACTCCCAACGCAATTGCATCCCCGGCCGGGTACCCCACGGGGGAGGGTTGCAAAGTTGTTTGTGTAGGTGTTGTATGGAGGGTCTTGCCCATTGAGCGTCCTGCTGGCCGTGCTTACAACATACACAATTGGGGGAGGAAGGGTCGCTGAGGGACTGGGTACCATAATTGGGAATCTCCCGCCTTGGAATGACCCATTCTGCCCTGGGTGTGTCGTGGGAGTGTGATATAGCACTTGCCATCAGGGTAGGGCCTGCCTATACCCCCAAGCCTGCACAACCTCCCACAAAAAAAAAAAAAAAAAAAAAGGAAAACAAACATAATTATCGATTGTATTCGTGACTTCGAAGCTCTGGAGTTGGACACTACGTAATTATCCCCTGCTCTGTCGTTGTAATCAGGAGCATTTGCTGGATGTTGAAAAGAATTTGATCCCCTCGACTAACCCCTACTATCTTAATTCCCGTGACATGGAGTGCCATAACAAGAGAGGAAGGTTGGGAAAAAGGGAGACGGAGAGATGTCCGAGGAAAATCGTTGAAGGACGGGCATTATGCCGACAGGAGATTCAAATGCGCATGGTGATTCATTCAAAAGAGGGATACGCTACTTCTACCTTGGTTCCTCTGTTAGATAACCGAAAGGGGAAAAAAAAAGGAGGTCTTATTCAAAGAGAAAAAAAAAAAAAAAAAAAAAAGGTCTTACCTCGGTGGGAGTGCTATGTGCAGTGGCCCGTGGGTGAACGTTTTTTTTTATTTAGAAAGCTATATTGGCTGGAAAGTTATCAAACCGAAATTATATGGGACTTCCGACTTCGGGGGCCAAGTCCCACTAGCAGCGTTGAGCTACCTCATCGCCTGAATCTGGATGCGCTTGCGGAGATGTGCAGAAATGGTGTTGAGTTTCCTGAACTGCACGTCTCCACAAAACACGTCCAGATTCAGGCGTTGAGGTAGCTCAACGCTGCTAGTGGGACTTGGCCCCGGTGGTGGGAGCGGGAAAAGATTCCGGTACTATTCTTAATAAGAAGAGTTAAGTGTGGTTTCGACAGGGGCCTGGACCCACTAGCAAGGTATTCTACCACGCCGTTCAGGATTTCGATCACGTGTGGCATCGAGTGACTCAGTACGGCTGTCGAATAGATCGGATCTCGACGGCCTGGTAGTTTCGGAGCGGAGACAGTAAAGATGCCCATCTCGCGTCCAATGAGATACGTCGAAAAAAGAAAAAAAACGAAGTTGGACTAACTTGGACATGATAGCTCGTGGCTTTGCGTGGGCGGGAAGTAAGGAGGGAGATCTTAAAAACCAAGTACGAATAAGCGTGTAGTTGTTCCAGCAAACGGCAACGTTTTTCTTTAGAGATCACTCTCTAAGGTGGCCATCCCGACCAAAGAACCAAAACAGATGTTGAAATAAAACAGGATCTCCTCCTCCTGCAGGATCTCTACTGACGCTGAGGTGCGAAAGCACTACGCACGTGAGTGGAGTAGTGGACACGGTGTGTGACTCCAATGCACCGCGGATCAGGACGGCAATCAGCGGTGTGCTTTTTTTCGTATTTAAGGGGATGGGTATATATGTATTTCCGTGGCGCCCTATTGGTCGGTCTTGCTTCTTTTTTTGTTTTGAAGGTCCTAGAGGGGTCCCCGATGTGAGTGAAAATCATGACGTTTTTTTTCGTTCTGATTTTCACATACCTTCCACTTACCTTTTGGAGGGCGCCCTCGCAGGAAAGAAAGGCCAACAGCTAAAAGTTTCGGCCTTTGCCATTATGACGGGATGTCAGTTCGTGTCAGACTGTGCGCGAATGATGTCTGCAGTCGAAGCAGTGGTGCTTATTGGTCGGCTGGGGCGCCTGTCACTCGGACGCCCTTGGTTACCACAATTTTTTTAAAGTTTCATGTTCACGGAAAGGATGCCAGACGATGTCGCCCGCACGTCGCGCACCCGTCACACTACACCACATACCTCGATAGTGGGATCTCCCTCCAGGACTTTATGGGCTCAAAAAGGGGGGGGGGTGATTTCCAGAATTCGTTTTTTTTTTTTTTTTGGCTCTGAGAAATATAACTTGAAATGTGAAATTCGAATATTGTGGTGCATCTGACAGGAACGCTTCCCCATCTGTCTGATGGCCTGCTCAAGGCATCATGAGATACATCGCGAATGTATCCCAATACCCGTTACTTGTTCATCCTCGTGAATGTGTTCGTGGACACATTTTAATATCCTCTCTCGTTTCGTTTCTTTTTCTTTTTTTTTTTCTTTTTTTTCTTTTCTTTTTATAATTAGATTCTCCTCTCTCCTCCCTTTTTTTTTCCCTTGAGATATTGTCATTGAGCTGACCCGCCCCGGCCAATTCATTAGTAGTTGGTTTTCACTCATCAAGTTCCATCATCTGGATTCGAACACAGGTCTGTATTTCAACACTTCATGGGTATACCCACCCAGCTAGGCTCTTGGGTCCTCTCTCTTTTCGGGCATTCTCCCTTAAAGTTTCTGCTCCAAGTTTCTCGAGCTTAAGGGTCAGATCCCACTACCCTGGATTGTTCATTTTTCACCCTCGATTACCAAGATCAACGGTCAGAAATGAGCAATAGGGGCTACTAGTTGGATCTGGCCCTAAACCTGATCTTTCTTCCGTACTGTCTACTCCTCCTCCTCGGAAATGGTTAAGTCAATTGGGATTTTTTTTTATTTTTTTTTTTTCTTCTCTCAATTTCACCTCACACTACCTACCTACCACTACTACTAATTGTAGGCATACGGGGAACCCCGTAGCAGCCAGAACCGTGTTCACGAGAGAACATGCGGGGGCTGCTCCCGACCTGCAGGTGGGCGATACCGGCTAGGGGACAGCCGGTAGGTATCATCAGGGACCATGCCAACAGGACCAATCCCTGTGCCTCCCCTCAGGTCCCCTCCCCTATGAACATCAGCAGACTCTGCTAAGTGCCAATCGGGGGAAGCATCAGGGACCATGCCAACAGGACCAATCCCTGTGCCTCCCCTCAGGTCCCCTCCCCTATGAACATCAGCAGACTCTGCTAAATGCCAATCGGGGGATCCAGTGGTCTATCTCTAGGTGGCGGGCGCCAAGCATGCACTACCCCTGGTTCAATGTTGTTCAGTTTTTCAAAAAAAAGAAAACCAAAAAAAAACAAAGTCCCCTTGTCATTCGGTCTTTCGCCCAGAAACGCTCTCGTTAATATCTGGGGTGATCCGCTGACGTAACAGTTTCGCTCTCTGCCTTACTGTGAGGAGGAGAAGGTCGCTGGTACGGGTGACCTATGCTCACCGATTGAGTACTAGCCACCTTCTCCTCCTCACAGCGAGTCAGAGAGCGAAACGTCGGCCGATCACCCCAGATATTAACGACAGCGTTTCTCGGCGAAAGACCGAATGTGGCGTTGTTTGTTTACTAAGGACTAGGAAAATAGTGATTTTAAAAGAGAAAAAAAAAAAAAAAAAAGGAAAATAGTGATTTGGTTAGACAAGTTTCGTTGGTTTGTGTGGGGTTTATTGGGCCTTGAAGGCACGATTTATTTCCCGGCTAAGAGAGGAGACAAGACTGCAGGACAGAGGTCCATGGGAAGCGGATGTGTTCCTAGTTAAGGAGGGCATCCCCCTCTTAAGCAGTACGCGTAAGCTGGCTGATGCTGTCAGTAATCTTCCGGGTTGAATTTGGGGGGATCCCCGGCCCCGTGTTAAATCCAAGCAATATAAGGAGACTGAGTTTCTTAGGGGGGAAAAAAAAAAAAGGGCTGAAGTGGATGGGGATTGGAAGGAGGGGATGGTGCTCAGATCAGATGACTTTGTGTGGAGCGGCTGAAAAATAAGAGCATTGGAGATCTCATCATTCTCATTTTCAATTTGAATTTCAGGATGCATGCAAAAAAGAGACTGAAGTTGTGTGCACTTGTGTTTCTTTTTTCTTTTTTTTTTTTCTTTTTTTTTCTTTTTTAACAACGAAGATTTTCTCAGAATTGATTTACACGTGTACGATCGTCTGAGTTCAGATGACTTTGTGTGGTGCGGCTGAAAAATAACAGCATTGGAGATCTCATCATTCTCATTTTCAATTTGAATTTTTTTTTATTTATTTTTTCAGGATGCATGCAAAAAAGAGAGTGAAGTTGTGTGCACCTGTGTTTCTTTTTTTTTTTTTTTTTTTAACAGCGAAGATTTTCTCAGAATTGATGGACACGTGTACTATCGTCTGAGTGAATGGAAGTCTGCTCCTACCTTCTTCCCCCGAATACAACGTACGGTCATCATAGCTAACTGTGCCGGCGGGGTTCCGACCAAGCGAGAAATGCATTGAAACGTCTTTTTTTTTTTTTTTTTTTTTTTTTTTGGGATCATTTTTTCTCGATTTATGCGTTTCATCCTTGAATGCGCAGGGGCCATGCTAATCTTCAGTCTCTGTATCGCGTCCCAATTTTGACGGATGTCCCGAAGGACTTGAGACGTCTTTTATAAGGAGTTGATTGATTGGATCGATGAGTGAGTGGTCTGGAATTTGCCGTACGTACGGTCGATGAGTGAGTGGTCTGGAATTTGCCGTACGTACGGTCGATGAGTGAGTGGTCTGGAATTTTCCGTACGGTCTCTCCAACAGGATGACTTGGTTAGTTGTTGAAATAAGGACGATGGGAATCTGAATAGAACGTGCTCTGAGAGGAAGAGGGGTGTTTTTTTTTTGGGGGCGGGGGGTGGGAGGGGGAGGGAGAGTTTTTTTTTTTTTTTTTTTTTTCCTGGAGGGAAAGGCTGTCTCTTATACACATCTAGATGTGTATAAGAGACAGCCCTCTTACCCCCTAGCGCCCTGCAGCCCGGCTA
>BFEA01000097.1:2719795-2737218 GCA_003427395.1 Chara braunii
TGGACAAACAGGGCGCCTTCGAAAGCGCTCTCTCTCTCTCTCTCTCTCTCTCTACGGGGACAGAGAGACGCACAGAGGCAGTGGAACTAAACGTAGCTGCTCGTGGTGAAACCAGGGCGCAAAAGATGGAGAGGGAGGATATGGAGGCGCAAGTGCCAGCTGACAATGACGGCGTGCGGATCGGCTGAATGTGGGCGTGGTTACGGAAAGGCGCAGAAAATCGGGATTTATCTGCTTCTCTGCATCTCTGCGATAATCCCTTTCAGATTCAGATTCTGTATCTCTGCGATAAACCCTTTCAGATTCAGACGTGAAATTCAATGCCCTTTATGTCCAGCCGCCTAACTCAGTTGGTAAGGCTCGCAACTGGCATTGAGGAGGTCATGGGCTCAATCCCCATCGGCCATCGGCCTCATGTACCTTCCTGGGCGTGCTTGGAGATAGACCACTGCATTCCCCGATCGGCATTGAGCAGAGTCTGCTGATGTTCGTAGGGGTGGGGACCACCACCTGAGGGGAGGCACAAGGTTTGGTCCTGTTGCCCTGGTGGTTCCTGTCACTTCCTGAAGTTCCTGATGCTACCGGGGGCTAGGTCCCACTTGCAGGAATGAAGAGATACTGACCGTAGATAGCGAACATCAACGGCCGAGAACTCCTAATTTGCGCAAGTGGGACCTAGCCCCGGCTGTCCCCTGGGCGGTATAGCGCACGTGCAGGTGGGGAGCAGCGGCCGCATTTTTCTCTCGTGAACAGGGTTCTGGCTGAGACGGCGTTCCCCGTATGGAGTAGTGGTAGGTAGGTAGTGTGAGTGTGAGGTGAAATTGAGCGAAGAATATAGCTTTCATAGAAAAAATAAAGTAAAAATAATAATATAAATAAATAAAGTAAATAAATGAGATTTGGGCCGAACAGCTTCGTGTACGGCCAGTGGAATACCAAACCATATATGTTTTTTTTTTTTGTTTTTTTTTGTTTTTTTTTAACACACACCCTCTGCAATGCTAGTGGTGCTGGTAAGAGCAGACACGGCTAGCATCCGGGGGGGCTCCATCTATTGGTGGGGAGCGTCACCTGCTGGAAAACGGGTCCAGGGTCCCTTTACAGAATGGAAAAAGTAAAATGAAAAAATGACTGTTTTTTTTTTTTCTTTTCTTTTCTTAAAAGGGCAGCCGATGCCGTGTGATCCAGGCACTGCCTGGTTCACACGGCGGCCGCTTTTGAATTATACAAGCCGGAAAACGGGTCCGCCGTCCCTCACATCATAAAAGAGGTTCCAAAAAATGAACTGTCTCCTCTGGATACCACGACGCAGATACAGGAAACTACTAACCTACTGACCTACTGACGTGGATACCATGATGCAGGTACAGAAAACTGCTAACGTACCGACGTTGTCCCTGCCAGCATTGATTACTCTGGTGTCCAGAGGATTGACTGCGCAGGTTGTCAGAGGAGGGATTCTGAAGAGAAACCTCTTCACCCCAGTACTGGGCGCCAGATGTCTAAAGCTACAGAACTAGTTCCTCCCTTCCTCAAGCGCTATCTGCTGCTGCAGGTCCCTCCAATGCTTCCAATATAACAACATTGTCCACTGTCCCAATAGCTCTGGATGTCTGTATTCTATATACGCGGGGTCCTCCCCAGGGGGCACCAGGGAGGACTCGGACGCCCATCCCGGGGCGTTTCTGAGGAATGTAGCGGAAGTCTGATGAAGGCAAGGGGGTTTTGGACGTTGGAATCAGGATAGAGTTTCAACCATTGACAGGGTATGGGGCGGAGGAATGTAGTTTGGATGTTGGAATGTTTTTGTGCTATGACGATTTCCGTGAAATTACGAGAACCTACGCAAATTAATACAGTAATTATAACAAGACCAATTTTTTTGTAAGAAAAAAAATTGTAATTTTTTTTTTGTGAAAAAAAGAGACTTCATAAGAACCCAAAGGGTTCTTAAAAAAGATGATATGATATACAAATTTTTTTTGTAAAAAAAAAAAAGAAAAAAAAGAGACTTCATAAGAACCCTTTTTTTTTTTTTTTTTTTTTTGAAGTTCTTCTGATCATTCTTCCATTTATTTATTAGGGCGCCGTGCCCAAGGCAATCATACACTGTGGAAAGGGTTCCAGATTCAGGGGCCGCTAGGTCTCCAATCCTTCTCTGTGAGGTGGAGTCCCTCCCCTGTAGCAAAAGGCCTATACAGACTCAAGTATAAGAAGCCTAAATTCAACTCCAAGTAATGGGAGTCTGAATTAATACCTACAGAATTACCTGCAAAAATACAAGGCCTACAATACCACAGTTTGAAGAACAAAACTTAAACCACCAGTACTTGGCCGAGCCTGGAATCCCCCTGCGCGCCAATATTTGCCGAAGCGCCAGGTTTCAATTTTTTTTGGCTGCCGTTTCCAGCCATTGAGGTCCGGTACCCTGAAGCCCGAACTTTGCGTAGCGTTAACGGCAACGGCCTGCGGCCGATGTATGGGCCAAGTACTGGTGGTAGAGACCAACCATAATCCATGCAAGTGGGACCTAGCCCCTGGACAGGTGCCCAGGTGTCTGCAAACGTTTTTCTTCTCCCCCTGTTTTATTGAAGCAGAAAAAAACTTGTCAACTGGCCTATCCTTTTTTTTTTTTTTTCTTTTTCTTTACACCTCATATTACTTTGTTCAAAATACGAGGCCAGGGTCCCCATACTTCAACCCGGTAGGATACTGACAGCATCAGCCAGCTTAGGCCGTGCGTATGTTCATGCGGCCTGTTTCTCAGTCAGGGATTTGGGGGATAGAACAGAGGGGTTTCAATTTAGTAACCGAATATCAAGTATGCAAGGGGAAAGTAATTTCTGACCTGAAAAAACGTTTGATAATGCAAACAAAATTCTGACAGAACAGGCCTTTGAGTTCAAAGCAATACTGACCAATGAAAATTGACAACACCACTGAAGTACCTTCACAGCAAATGGAGAAGTCCTGGGGGGGAAACCCCATGCACGGAGCGTCGCGAACCGTTGATGAAGATACTCCAGTGATGCGAAGCACGTGAGTCGCGAACCGTTGATGAAGATACTCCAGTGACGTGAAGCAGGTTCGGAGAACGGAGCGGGTGGGCCAGGATTTTCGCGCGGTGAGTCGCGAACCGTTGATGAAGATACCCCAGTGACGCAAAGCAGGTTCGGAGAACGGAGCGGCGCTGCAGTCGCGATCGCAGAGCAGACAAAAAGACAAAGCACAAATCCGATCGGGGCTGAGAGACTAGAAATAGTCCCTCCCCGATATCTCCCAGAAGTGCCTGCAGCAGATGCCAATTTGCACAAAAGTCCTTGCCTGTTCAATTTGGCCCGATGTCGGTCACCCCTATTCGGGAATAAGTCTGAATGGACTGCTGCGGGGCTTAAAGCCTCAATGGGCCTGGTGGTAGGCCAAAATCCAAGGGGCATTTACGAGCCCGAAATCCAGATGGCTACAGGTGTTGAAACCTCACAAGGCCAAATAGCGGATGAAGTGTCCAGGGGCGTATTTGGGCCTGGTAACCAGATTCCGAAAGGCCCTGCAGCAGGTTACCGTAATCTAGAGCCTGAAGGCGGCCTCCAAGTGGGCGAAGTACAGATGATGCCTCATGAACTGGCAGCCTGTCTAGAGTAAGTACTGGTTATTGATCATAATGATATCCCGTCTCCTTCTGACTGAGGCAGCCCTAAAGAACGGCGGCAGTCTAGCTGCCATAGTAGCTTAGCCAATGGTCAGGTAGGAACTACTCCGTCTATGTATGTTCATGCGGCCTGTTTCTCAGTCAGGGATTTGGGGGATAGAACAGAAGGGTTTCAATTTAGTAACCGAATATCAAGTATGCAAGGGGAAAGTAATTTCTTACCTGAAAAAGCGTTTGATAATGCAAACAAAATTTTGACAGAACAGGCCTTTGAGTTCAAAGCAATACTGACCAATGAAAATTGACAACACCACTGAAGTACCTTCACAGCAAATGGAGAAGTCCTGGGGGGAACCCCCATGCACCTCCTAACCACACCAAGTTCCCCACCTACATTCACCTAATCTGATGTAATCTGATTTGTGTGCAGGAAATGGTGGCTGAGTAGATTACTAAATGTGAATCAAGAGGTGGATGAAGCTCAGAGGTCAAGAGGGGTTGAAGGAACCTACACAGAGGGTTTGATTGATTCCATAGAGTTAATCGCACATCGACGCACAACACGGTTTACCCAAAAATGGAGCGCGAGAAAGAAGACGAATGATGCAGTCCATGAGTAATTGGTTGATTAGAAACCAGGTAGGGAGAGATATCAACAATTGTTCTGATTTCGATGTGATTGCCTTTCTTCAGAGCCAGTGGATACCGGAGTTGAAGTTTCGCAGTCGGACCTTTGACTAGAACGGGCAACCTTTCCCATCTTGTAGTACAGGGAGTCTAGTTTAAGTTGCTTGAGCAGATGCTTTCTCATACTGGGTCGCGAGGGGATGCAGAATCCGTGTAATAGTAACAAGGTACGGGATTATCGAAGGGCTTACAGGAATTACGCTCTAAAGATGGGAGTGAAGGAAAATCAGGCTCCTGCTATGACTGCTGCTAAGATGCAGAGGTTGCATGACAGTATTCGTGAGAGTTTGAGAAGTAGGAGTGGGTTTCGATATGCTGAATTGTTACGTGATCTTTGTATAATGACCTACTTATGGGAGAGTTGGCAGCGGAGTGGAGAGGGTTTACGTCTACAAGGAAATGAAGTAGACGAGGAGGCTATACGTGTACAACCAGGTTATAAAAAAACTCTAAGAAAAAGAAAATCCGGAGTTATTCGTCTACAAGAGCCACGCGAGTACGGTACTTCCTTCTTGGAGGTTGTTCAGGAGATGCGTGAGTGCTACAGTCGTTTGGTTCCTCCTATTGACTTGCGAGATGGCGGTCCGTTGTTCCGCAGTACTCAGACGAAAGGAGTCCTGAGCCTTAGTGGTTTTAACAAGCGTTTGAAAGAAAGACTGAAAGCTATAGGAATATATGTTGGAGAGAGTAGTCATAGCTTCCGCGTGGGAGGGGTTCGAGCAGGAATTCAGGCTGGTTGGAGCTTGGAGAAAATGCTAGGTCAAGGGAATTGGAAGCATTTTTCTACCTTCATGCGATACGGTTATGGTTGCAATTGAAGTTCAGATAGAGATTCTACTGACTATAAGGCTAGTCTTTCCGGGGTTGAAAGCGTTTTTGGGGATCCTAGAGGTTGGGTAGCAGGTTGAGAAATATTTTTCTAGGTTAATAACTGAAATATTTTCGATGGCTTTCAAGGCGGGGAACCAACTAGCACTAGAGGAGCTCGGTGTGATGAGAAGGTAATCTCCTCCAAAGAATTTCATCTTTGCGAGGACCTGATGAAGTAGGCAGGTAGGTGGAAAAACCCATCTATAAGGATGAGAGGGCAGAAAGTTCCAATCCAGGGAAAGGGCGTCCACTACTAAGCAATTTGGTGAGAGGTACTCTGATACAAATGGTCTGCAGACAAAATTTTATTCTGATGCAAAAAGGTCTATTGCAGGTTCCCCGAATTTTGACATTAAGGTCCTCACAATGCTCTTACTTAGGGCCCAATCAGAATAATCAACCACCTTTGACAGATCGTCAGCAGCAGTATTGAATTCTCTAGGTATCCAGGTCGGTTGCAGTTGGCAGTCCAGAGTCAGAAGGAAAGAGACAATTCTTCTGAGAAAAGAGTTAAACAAAGGATCAGTTGAACTCAACTTCTTGAGAAGGAAGAAGACTGTTTGATTGTCCCCAATTATCCTAATTACTCTGGAGTGAAGTTCCTCAAGTGCTCTTTCCGTCAAGAGTGTCAAGGAGGTTGTTACTGCATACAGTTCTCTACGAGTGCTTGGAGTTTCAAGCAGGTTCGCTGGGAGAGGCAAACTTAGTTTCCATGGTTCTCTGGTCTGGAAGGAGATAATGGCTCCAGCAGCAGAGTCTGATGCGTCGGTCCGCATGGTAACGGTTGCTGTTCTAACTGTCCACAGTCTTCCTGGTATACTAGGAAGGTGATCTAGCCACCATTGAAGGTCCTTTTTGAACTCTTCCGAAAGCTCTACCTTAGCATTCCAGTCACAGTTGGTTAGGGCGGAGTGAAGATTTGATCAGTGAAGAGAGGTGGGAAGAAAGGTTTTGGACAGCGAAACCAACTTGCCTGCTAAGGAAGCAACTCCTCTTGCAGTTAGGTGGGATTGAGTTGCTGATTATTTCAGGAGTTTCAAGATTTTTTCTGCTTTGTCATGTGATACCTTAATCATCTTTTGATGCGAATCAATGACAAATCCGAGAAAGTGATTGGTTTTTTACAAGAAAACTTTACATTTGTTTGGGCTGAGAAAAAAAACAAGCTTGTGGAAGATGAATGTGATTAGGAAAGAGTTCCATAGACAAAGAGGAAGGTTCTTGTGAGTGGAAAGGTTATCGTCAATGTAAGAAAAAATATTGATACCTCTTGCCCTGATTACTGTCATAACCTCTTGCATGATAGTAGTGAAAATCCAGCAGGCAGACGAAATTTCAAAACACAATGTGCTGAAATGGTAGGTTTCGCCCATCCAAGAAAAGGTTAGGAACGGGCGTGATTCTGGGTGCACCAGTACGTGGTAGTAGTCATTCTTGACATCAAAAGTTACAGCAAAATCTTGAATGATGGATCCATCCATTACTGATACAGCGTCGTCGATTGCTTCATAATGAAAGTCAGGAAAATAAATGAAAAGATTAACGTATCTGAGGTCGACAATGAGTCTTAGTTTGCTCGAGCTTTCGATCACAAAAACCAGGTTGGTAACAGCAGGGGCATCAACAACAAAAATTACACCTTGTTCCAACAAAGAGATCACACTGCTATTCACAAAGTCAGCATAAGCAGTGAGGAGATTGTAGTTTGGCAGGACGATTGGAATTGGTTGGTCAACCGAATAGCTCTTCTTAAATCCGAGGCTCTAAGGAGCGGTTTGACCATTCTTCTAACTTCCCGAATCTTAGAAGGATGGTTGTGAGTAGTGCCGGCAAAATTGAGCTTCACGTCTTTTTCTAACCAATTAAGTACATCCCTAGAGGACTTTGATGTAGACGATGCTAAGATCGCTCTCCAATCCTCCAAGTGATTCCTGGGAGAGGCCGCAGTGAAGTCATCATGATTCCTTAGCCAACTTGATCAGTTCTCTAGAGCTGCTACTGCTAAAGAGAGCTGGTGCGGTGAGGGAGTGCAGTTCAGTGCTTGGACTGCTTGTAGGATTTGCCCTTCCGGCTCCATTCCTTCTTGTCATCAGAAGAGTCGTTGTCACTCCTCTTGTGGTGAACCTTCTTGGCGGGACTCTTATACTTGTACTTGGCCGAATCTTGCCCCGGTGAGTGCCTGCAAGGAAAACAACAGTTAAAGCGTACCTGAGTTCGGGGTCTCGACGGCCAAGCAATAATAACAGGCCACCATTAAGAGGTGTGGGGAGTAGATAACTACCCCCGAAGGCCTGGTGAATAAGAAACAGCAGTTCTAAAAAGGATCTGCTCTTTAGAAAATCATTGGGGAATCAGCATGAACCGTTGGAAAACTTACCCTCCCCTTGATATGACTGCTTTGACTTCCTGATCGTCTCATTCCTAGTTGATCTCGTTTAGTCCCAGCCTGGATGTCTCTATCTCTTGCCTCTTAAGCAACTGTCTTACCTCTAGTGGAAATATCTTGTCGCACAGTTTCGTGGACAGATTGACTAAAACATTCTTAAAAGTTGTTGCATGCGTCTTACCCCTATCGCCATGCTTGAAGTTGAGCTCAATCTGACGGACTCTGATCAAAATATCGAGATGCCTTGACCAAGGAGGCTGATCAAAAATGAATTGCAGGGCTTTAATCTCGTTAACTGCTGCTTTGCATTTGTCTACTTCCCTGATGGCTGAGAAAAAGATTTCCCTGACTCGAGAGTGTTCAGATTGATTGACCATGAATCTGAACTCTCTCTCGTCTGCCTCCTCTCTTGATATCATGGACTTAACCGGATTGTAAACGGTTGAAGTTGGAAAAGTATGAGTTGAGGTCCTGCCACTGGCAGGCGTGGCAGAACCTGAGGCGGAATTTAAGACAAAGAGGGGATCGGAGGTCCTCAGAAGATGAGGATGGACCGGGAAAAACTTGTCCTTATGACGAACTAGGTAGGAGGACCTCTGCGGATTGCGCTCCTACAGATTCAGGCATTCTATGATGCTACCTTCTACTATTTCTGGAGATGGGTTCAAGAGGGGCATGAAGATGCGCCAACCAACAATGACATTTGGTCTATGATTCCTGAGGGCTTCATAAATGGCTTGTTCCATTGTCTGACCCTGTAGGAATCGATAGAATCATCCGGCAGTTGCCACAAATGAGTTGCTCATTCCTTTAAGTTTTTTTTTTTTTTTTTTTTTTTTTTAGAGGAACAGTTAATAATTTTCGACTTAATTTTCTGCTATCCCTTCAGATTCTTTTTTTTTTTTTCTTTTTTTTGTCCTTATCTCGAATTTGAGGTAAGTGTAACAGCACAAATGACCCCACAAAAAAATGTTGCCGTTTAACAGTGAAATGATTCTCAAATGAAGATTCATGAAATCAGAGTCCTTTCTTTAGACAAGTTAACCGACTTCGAGGGAGCCTTCAGTGACTTGATGGCAAAAACCAGGAAATAAGCCTCATTTACAACAGATTATGGCCTTAAGAGTTGCAATCAACAAAATTCTGGATTTTAAGCAGAGTTTTAGGAGACAACAGAAAATTAACCCTAGTTGTCCTCCCTCCTAACAGAGTTCAGCTTCTGGTACTACCTCAATTAATGCAGACTGAAAAAACTGGAGAAGAGTCTCAATTTCAGTGAATTGAGGGTGTCTTTCAATTGTACTCCCTAAAATAGGTTTCAACTCCCTAATCTTCGACAACGTCATCAGACTCAGGATCTGCGGGTATGACATAATCGGAACTCTCAATAATGACATTCATTCAGTTACCTGGTCCGCTGCTGAACCAAGTACGCATGCGGGCTACTTCAGCGCAATAATCCGACAGTCCTGCCAGTATCTCAAGAAGGAGATGTATCAAGGTAGGGTGGAAGTTAGCAGAGAAATCTGAGTTTGCCAGGAAACTCTAGAAATGGTCAATGTCATTGAGTTCCATTATCCTCTCTTCCATCGGTCTGGCCGGAGGACAAGGGAGTTCGGCCAGGGCAAAACCCATTGTGAGGAAAGCGGCCTGTCTGAGGGGTTTCATTAAGTTATGGAATTGGCTATCTGATGATAAGGTATTGAGAAGGTTTTCGCCCTGCAGACAATCCAAACTCCTGCCTGTGGCGATATCCGTGGAGTGATGTGTGAAGGTCATGGCCCAGCACCAGTTACCGAGAGCTAAGGCCCAAACTTCTACATCGACCAGCCAAAAAGCGGTAACTTCTTCTTGGCCAACTATTGAGACCTTGCCTATAGCTTGTTGCTGAAGGTACAATACAAACTTGTCGATCAGAAGGGCGCTCTGAAAAATTCCCTGGCTTGCATAGTGGCTCACTGCTTCCCAATTGACAAAACGAAGAAGGTTGGTTGAACCTGGATCGGCTAGTGAAGCCGCCTTTGAATCCAGAACCATAAACTTCGCAAGTTTATGGTGGATTTGGAACTGCTTGGTTCCCTCAAATTGAGGTAGCCTGAGTTTCTTAATAACCGCTGCCATCCTGCAGCGAGCTACCGATGGGGACACAGCTGGTGCGGGTGGTGCAGAAACCATCTTCACGCGGTAAGAACAGACACAGCGAAATCATTTGGGTGAGTGTTGGTTGGTGCTCCAAGCTTACCTGGGAGGTAAGGGAGTTGGTGTTATAAATGGTTTAGGGGCGACATCTGTAACCTGTTCCTAGAGTTGCTGTTAGCTGGGAGACTATTCTGAGAAGATCCAGTTTTCTTACACCATGTAGCTAATCCTGAGTTAGCTCGATCCTGCAGGTTTAAGGTTTTTAAACATCGAGGTCTTTAAACATTGAGACAAGTGGCTCCTTAGTACGATTTTCAAGATGTTCCTTTTATTATTTTATTATTATTTATTATTATTATTTTTTTTTAGGGAAGTGAATTTGGTAATGATCAGGGTAGCTTAGGAAAGTATTGTTTGGGTTTTACCTTCTGCATCAAGTCTTTGAGCAGGCCGGTTTTATTGAGTTTAGAAACGACTAGAAATAATGCTAAGAAAGTTGGTCCTTTATTGGAAGCGAACTAAATTTGGTGTTCTGAAACTGCCTTGAGTAGATCTACATCCTCCTCTGTTTTTAGTCCTAAAATTCCTCCTGGTGCTAGAGGCTGCAACACTTTTAGCCCAAAGATTATGCCTCAGGATCGAGGCCTACCTGTCCAGTGGCAAAATATGTGGGTTGTTGGGTCCCCGGTTCTAAGTTAAGGCATATTAACAGTGTCGCTTTGGGGTAAAAGATAAAGACAGGTCAGGGATTCTTTTGTTTCAAAATTCTGGTTTCGTCAGTGGTGGCTTTTTTTTATCGTAGCGAGTCTACTGAGGAGGTGAAAGCTTGCAACTTCTGATGACGATAGTGAGTCTCCACGTAGATTCAAGATTCAGAATCTCTTTACTGTCGCTGCAAACACGATTGGCGCGCGCAAGTCCTTACGTGAATCCTTAATGAGTTGCACAAGCATAGAGGTGGCGTCTGAGAATCTTCCCGCTAATTCTGGAAGATGGTCGGAATCTGCACATATTACAAGTTAGTTGCATAGCTTAGGTACTGGGTAGCTACTTCCTTAGTCGCGAGAAATTCCAAGTTATTTGCCAACCCGACTTTCGGTCCTGATGAGATGAATCTTGAACTGCAATTAGGTTATGGTGAGTGGTAAGTTTTGTCCTAGAAACACCCTGATTGCTTCCTTTGTTGCAAAGTTCAGTCTCCTTCCTCACATTCCTTCTTCTGGCCCACTTATCCCCTCCCTTTTTTTTTTTTTTTTTTTTTAGATAAGGGTATGCTAATTAAAGGTCAAACTTATAGGATTCCATGGTGGATCTAGCTCTCTGATTGGGGTCTTTTGAAGTTGCTGCAGCGCATAATCTTAAAGGATCCTGATATGATTTCAAATTTATGGCACGGTCAATAGTCAGAGTTCTTGTTTTAGTGAACTAAGTTTTGAGTCCTATTAACCGTCAGGATGCTAAACATCAAAGAAAACAATAGAGTGAAAGCTAAATATTATCGCACCGGAAAACACACAAATTCATCGCGCATGAAGGGAAGGATTAATGAGCATGATTAAAAGTTTTAAAGAACAAATACTCCCTAGGTGAAGTTGGAGTTGCGATTTTCCCCTTTCTGACTCCCTAGTCTCCCCTTTTTTTTTTTTTTTTTTTTAAGGTGACGTAATCAAAACGTATTCAAACGTGAAACTCCTCTCAAAGGCCGACGTAAACTCCTCTACCAAAGATTGTAGGAGTAATAAGTGTGATAACTTTTAGTTGCTGCCGTTTGAAAGTGGCTAGTCCAGACGATAGTAAGATCAACCGAGTACGATAGTAAATGTTAGACGATAGATCCGTTGCAGAATACGAAACTATACCGTAGGCTTTTAGACTAACTGCTCTTGTTTTCACTGAAGCGTTCTCAAGATTTAAAATTGACGAGTTTCACAGATGGTCAGCTGATAGGGCTCCAAGATCTTTCAGTTTCTGCGTGATTGAGATAGATCGGAGTTGGTAAGCCTATTAAACCAGAATGAACACGCAAGGACCCAGATCTCGATACATGCGGGCGAAAACCGGCGCGCTTGCTAGTGAACGAGGTACAAAGTTGTTCGAGATTTTTGATCACAGAAAAATCAAACCCTTGCGAATGAAACTAATTTATCTTCCAGGTGGTCACACTTATCCAATTTTGAGATCTTTAAGCCTTTGCATAGTGAAGATGGATCAATTTGCTAGGCCGATTATTGCGGAATAATGGTGACAGATCCCGACTTTCGTTTTTGCGAGGGGGAACACATGATCTTGCTTAGTGAGAAGAAGATATAAATATGTTTCTACTTCCAAGTAAAACGTTAGTGGGTACGACAAGAATGGTACATCAATCACTTAAGTTCTAAAATATCCTCTTTTATTAAATCGGAATTCCAAAAACTTCGCTGACTTAAGGCTCATAATAAGAAAAGTGTGGTACCTGATCAGTGCGGAGGAAACTGTTATCATTAGCTTTCGAGAATCCGAAGCGGATAGTTCTATTGTCTTGAATCCGAAAGATTAATATTAATGGAGGACGATTTAAGTTCGCGGGTTTTTGTGAAAATATTAGCCTTTAGTAGTCAGGTTATGATTAAGGAGTTCAGCTCGATAAAAAGTGTCGTCCGAGAATAAGGTACGAGATACTTAGCCTGGAGAGTGACTGTGCTCTTCCCTCCACATAGTTTTTGGAGGTGCGGTACTAGCTAATCCAAAGTACAGCCACTGTCCCAGACGAGAGAAGAAAGATATCGGCCATCTCAGGTTTGGTGACAAGCTGCGAAGAGTGATCGCCTAAGCTAAAAGTTAATTTATTAAGTCGGGGTGGTTGAAGCTTCTCAAAGAAAATTAGTGCGATATTTTTTTTTTTTTTTTTTTTTTTTGAGTGGTGACGAAATCCGAAAATCAAGCAGTGTCATTCCAGTGAGAAGATGACCTTGTCCTCGAGTTAATAGCAGAAATGCACTCGTATTACCCAATAAAGGGTAGCTCGAAAGTTCATGAATAATCTATTCGAAATGGTCTTTTCCTCCTTATCATCAGACAAATCGTTCTTCATGACGTGCGGTGCCCTAATTACCAAAGGTAGATCCTATCTTACTTATAGCAGGGAGTTGACGTCTACCGTTTCCTAGAGTAAGCGCTGATCACAACTTTTTCGGTTAGCACCACATTTTTCCTGTAGTTTTACTACTTGCTTCTTTCTTATGCTAGCACCACCTCTTTCCCTTTTTTTTTTTTTTTTTTTTTTTTACTGAAGAAAACAAGGATGAGTGGTAGTAAACGACAGAACTTGGAAAATCGCCATAGTGGTGTCCTAAGGTCCTTTCCTAACAATATGGATCGGCGCTAGCAAGCTCGTTAATCCTAAAAATGAATCGAGAGAGCTTGCCTTTCTAAAGTAAAGCTCCTCTTCCAAGCGAAAGGTCATCCATCCATCCATCTATCTATCTATCCATCCATCCATCCCTCCATCCCTCCCTCCATCCCTCTATCCATCGAACCATCTAACCGTCCATCCATCCATGTAGCTCGATCACATAAATTCCTTAGAAAAACTATATTTGTTAAAAACAGTAGATCTAAAGCTTTTCAAGCATAGAAAACTTTTGCGATCGAGGGCTGAGAAAATGCTAGGTATTACTTTCCGATAAGTAAGAGAACTGAATACTTGATCAGGGAAGTGAAAAACGATTCTACCTTTAGCTTTTGCGAATTCTAAACGGGAGTTCATTGTCCTAAATTCTAAAATTTTCATTCAAGACGGTCGAAAACCCGCACGGTTCTGTGGAAATTGCTCTCAATTCTTAAGCTAAGTCTAAAAGGTAGCTTATGATAAATAAAGATACGAAACGCTCGATCGGAAAGTGAAGATGCTCTCTCCTCTGCTTTAGCCCTGTGATTGCGGTAATCGTCATTCTATAGTATAGCTCTTATATCATACACAAGACGAAAGGTGTTGGCCAACTCAGTTTTTGCGATAATTACAAAGAGTACAAAGTGACCAATTAATATCATAAGGGTTCTTGATTAAGTCGGTTAATTAAAGTTCTCCGAGCATAGCGCTAAAAAATGTAATAATGACTCTCAAACAACGGGTAGCATCATGCCATGGAACAGATATCCTTGTCCTATAATCAAGCAGAAATGCATATGTAACCACCAGATAAGAGTAACAAAGCCTATGAGTGAAGGTACTCTCCCTTCTGCTTATCTTGGTGAGTGCGGTGCTGTACCGATCCGGTAACAAATGCCAGAACGAAAGGTTTTGCCATCTCAGATTTGGAGAAAACTGCAAAAGAGTGTGAAGAACTATGTATTTGAAGTTATTAAAGCCTAGTGAAAGAAAATGAGTGATTACGAATTCAAAAAAACTGAGTAGTGATATACAAAGGCAGATAGTTTGGACCTCGAAGCGAAAGCAGAATTACACTCGTAACATGCCAAAAAGATACTTAACAAAGTTATGAATGACAGCATCGAAAATAGTCACTTTATCATTATCAACGAACAAGTCTTCTTCTTTAAAATGGTGCACAACGCCTCGTCCACCAAAGCAGATCCAATTTGTCCTACATATGAGTAGTAGTTTGACATCTATAGATTCCTGGAGTAAGTGTTGTTCTTGACCACGTGGTCATCTCCGCTCAACCAGGTAAACTCAGCTATCCACTATTTTCCTTCGATCCTCCCGCAGAGTTACCCACGCAGGAAATCCTCACTAAATCAGCATCTTACCCTACGTAAAGCAATCAAGCTATGGTTTAAACGAAATCTCTCGCTACCTCCCAGTGCTTCAGCACCCACTCTCATGGTAGCGAAGTAGCATCTTCCAAAGTGCAAGGCGATCGTCAAAACACTAAATTAGTTAATTTAATCGGTGTGATTAAAGTTCACAGAAGCAGCGTAAAAGATTGTGGTTATGTGTTCTGGATATGCTAAGGAGTACTATCCGTGAACAAGAATCCTGGATGCTTGTCGTACATGCTTATTTTTTGAAAAGATAGCGGGATAATGCCCCCCCCCCCCCCCCCCCCCCCCCCTTCCTTTTTTTTTTTTTTTTTTTTTTTTTTGAATAGTCTTGCGGTTAGCAAAGTCTTAATCAGGAATACTATATTCCTTCGATGCTCCTCTGTGCAATTGGAACTAAGGTTGAGATGACGGGAAACGAAAGAAGGCTTAAGAATACTTATCTTTAACTTTCAAAAACTCCCTGAGATAGATCTTGGTTTGAGACTAATTGGATGAGGATGGCAACCCTTCTTGCGGTAAATCTTTGGGTTAATCCCTATATGAAGAGGATTTAATAAGAAACTTTTCTACCGAAAGAATGAGAAGAGTGAAGGAGAATAGTTAGAAGAGGTTGATAGTTTCTTCTAGTCGCCGATAATTATTTAGTTAAGTAAAAGCGTA
Source organism: Chara braunii (assembly GCA_003427395.1). Taxonomy (NCBI): domain Eukaryota; kingdom Viridiplantae; phylum Streptophyta; class Charophyceae; order Charales; family Characeae; genus Chara; species Chara braunii. Next base: position 2,734,954 of record BFEA01000097.1, read on the forward strand.
GTTATGACGTCTAAAAAGTGAAAAAGGTAAGAGTGACTCTAAGACTCGAAAGACTAGATAATGCGGCGGAGTTCCCAGCCAAAAAACGGAAAGTTGAACTACGAGTTGATCCGGAACTCGGGTTTTTAGTTGACCGAGGGTGGTTTCATAGTAAAAGGTTGGATTAAGATTAAAAGGTTTCGTGGGAAATTTAGTCAAGTCGAGAGAGGTTGAAGTGATCCATTAAGATACGTACCAACATTTTCGAAGGTGCTCTTTTGTTTTAATCTTCGTAGCAGCAGCTATGGTTCAACTAGCCCATAGTTGCGGAGGTCTGAGTTCCATTCGACAAAGAAAACTAGGCGTGAGAAGCTCTTGAACGAAATCCTTTCAAAAACAAGCCACGAAAGTTTGAAAAGAAAAAAATTCTTCTTACCTTACTCCGAGATGAAACTCCTTCTGTTCTGCGTAGTAGCATTTTAGGTTCTGCTTGCTCTTAGGCATGGGGACATGCATACTTCTGAAAGGGGATTGAAGCAGTACGTAAGGTAATTAGTGCTAGTTCCTAAAACTGTTCGCCATATTCAATTCCAAAACTTAGACCGAATAAGTGAGTACCAATGGTTAGTTGTTTTTCGAGTTGGTTTTGAAGGGACCAGGTAATGATGGGCCGTTGGTTTACTAAGGAAAGGTTCTTCTCCCAGTGGTCTTGGTTGATTCGTAATCGTTGATTGTTTAGAGTAACCTTGGCAAATAGTCCGATAAAGTGAATCCCGCCCAGATTGATCGGTCGAAACAAGGATAGGTGAGTGGTGGTGTCGTAACTTTAGACTCCTAATGGCGCATAAAGTGAATAGTAGTGGATTAGGATAAAGAACGGGATTAAATATTCAAGATTTACTGGACAAGCACTGTAGATAGCTGATCTTCGAAAGATCGTCAGAAAGTATAAAGTCCGTATTTGAATATACTGCGTAGAGGGAGATAGAAGTTACGAAAATCTTTTTCTTATTACACAGAAATGCTCTTAGAATTGTTTCTAAGTAGAAATGTGGTAGTAGTACTTACAACAAAGATAAATACCGAGATGAAGGATGATTTACAGTAAGCAACGCGTATTAAGATATTGTAGGGAGAGAGAGGAGTTGAGTCCTTTGAATAACCAAGTAAGGAATTTCATTCGTCCAATTAAGAAACTTAAAGCAGTAGTAAGATACTTACCTGTTTGGCCTCTGCCTCTCCTCTAGTTACGTTGTCGTAGCAAACACCCTTACAAGGGTATTTGCCGTTGTTTTTGAAGGTCGCACTGGGTGCGTCCTTGATATACGTAATGCACTGATGGGACAGATCCCGTCGGGACGCTCGTCTCGGCAACCTCGCTCTTGGCGAGAGTCCGAGCCTGGTATAGCCGAGTTAGAGGGTGTGTGGGGCTCGCATTATTGAATAGCACAGTAAGATGACCATTAATCGTCGGCGATGCCAGGCTAGCGAGCAAGGAAGGAGCTTGACCAAAAGTGCACGTAGCGCAGTTCGTGGAGCCATAATAGAAAATTGACAAGCAAACTCACGGTCGGTATGGACTATGCCCGAAGACCGCTGGCAGGAGGTGTCAAAGCCATAGGGACCGGTTACCCACCTTCTGTAATTTTTTATTTTGGTTATATTTTCCTTCCATCCTATAGTATCTGTCTATTTTTACTCTTAGACCGGCTCGGCCTTCTGGCGGGGCCTATCGTGAAGGAGATGAAAATTTTACCTTGTGCGCGCGCGGGGAGATTGTGTTTGACGACGCGCTGGAAGGTACGGGTTCGTCAGGCCGAGTCTGGGGAAAGTCGAGAGTTCGGCAAAGCATGTGGTGCGCCCGACGACGAGGGTGCCAGATGGTTTTACGAACCTAGGCACGAACGACGTCATCTGGTGGCCGGGAGATTAGACGGTAGGCCAAGGCAAAGGCCTGGTTTGTGCGGGTAGGACCAATCACAGTTCCGCGACTACTCATATGCAGGGTTCGCATCTACCTAGTTCAAGCTTGGGCTTTGCCCTATTGGTTACGGTGCTGGACTTTCCACCGACGGGTCTGAGGTTCGAGGCCAGCAAGTGATTAAGGGGCAAAGGAACGCGACCAACAGAGACTGAGGGGTCGAGGGTCTTAAGGGACTATGCCCCTTGGTTTTGTTAGACGGACCCAAGCCTGGGTTCGACTGACAAGACCAAAAGGGCGTCGATAGATCCTCGTCCTCTTTACTCCTACTTTTTTTTTTTTTTTTTTTTTTTTTTTTTTTTTTT
>BFEA01000097.1:2743311-2768563 GCA_003427395.1 Chara braunii
CCTGGACATTGAGACGGGGCGGGGTCAGGACCTGCCGCTTTGCTGATTGCCTGGACATTGAGACAGGGCGGGGTAAGGACCTGCCGCTTTGCTGATTGCCTGGACATTAAGACAAGGCGGGTTCAGGACCTGCCGCTTTGTTGATTGCCTGGACATTGAGACGGGGCGGGGTCAGGACTTGCCGCTTTGCTGATTGTCTGGACATTGAGACGGGGCGGGGTCAGGACCTGTCGCTTTGCTGATTGCCTGGACATTGAGACGAGGCGGGGTCAGGACCTCCCGCTTTGCTGATTGTCTGGACATTGAGACGGGGCGGGGTCTTTGCTGATTGTCTAGACATTGAGACGGGGCGGGGTCAGGACCTGCCGCTTTGCTGATTGTCTTGACATTGAGACGGGGCGGGGTCAGGACCTGTCGCTTTGCTGATTGCCTGGACATTGAGACGGGGTGGGGTCAGGACCTGCTGCTTTGCTGTTTGCCTAAGACATTGAAATGGGGCTGGAGATGAGGTCCTCCCGACCGATCCGGTCGCTTTGCTAAGTTAGTCAGTTTTGCTTGTAGACAAAGGTCTAACTCTTCTCCTTGTGAGAATAGTTCAGGCTAGTGTGTTGGTGATTGCATGGGGTTTGACTGAGAACAACTTGGGAAGTTATTGAACTAAGTAAGAATACAGGACCAATGTTTTTGCGATCAGGACAAACGAAATATGAAATCTTTGGATAAACAAATCCTTGTTTTGAATTGGTTGAATGTGTTATTGACTTGACATACTTGTTGGCAATGCCTTGTCTTTTGCTCAATGCTCTGTTTGTCTTCTGCATTATAGGGTAGTCTGTTAGTGCTCGCCTTATGCTTGAGCGATAGGCAGGTAGATGTTCACTTTTGTGTTCGCATTTGTCTTTTTCATGTATATTTGTTTTGATAGGACTTTGACTAGCCTTTGAATTAGTAGAAATTCTGGGAGCCTCTTTTCCTAGGGGAAATGCTGCCGAAATTTCTGCTGAATCCTCAAAGTTAGCCAAGGTTTTGAGATGTCAGCTAGGATATGGTATAGTTTAGTCTTTGGGGACAGTAGGAATTCTGGAAATCTTCCTTTCTAAAGGAAGTGCTGCCGAAATTTCTACTGAAACCAAAGCATTAGTTTAATTTCAGATGATTTTCATAGTCGCGACTTTTTATTTTTAAATTTGGTTTAGTAAATATTCTTCGAGCACACTTCCCTAAAGGAAGTGCTGCCGGAATTTTCGGGATTTTCACATCATTACCGGATGCTACTATTAAGTAGCTTAAAGTGCAATACGGAGTTGAACTCCGTTAATTCAACAGGCGATGCCTGCCTTGATTTTCTGACGCAGGTCATTGCTACCTGCGAGTGTTCTTCGAAGTCTTGAGCTTCATCAACTTCTGTTATCGGACTGATAGCAGGTCGGTTTGCGACTCAACTCCTACCAACCATGATACCCATGCCTAAATGTCTGTGACCCTGTAGGCGAAAGGCATTTTCGTGTGAAATAAAACCTACCCTTGGTACCTCTCTTGAATGACCATCCAAAAGTTGTGCGAATTAGGACGGGCGGATATGCTTTTGTTGAGTGGGGGTCAGAAAGGGGCGTGTGGGACATGAATCTGGGAGAAAAGGGGTTGACCACGTTTTGTGGCATCTGCGTGTGGATTTTCACTGGACTTCATGTGTGTGCAGGTATGTATGGGAGCAAGGGCTTGTTCCTGAACTAAGGGTGATATGGGTGAATGAATGAAGGGTGTGAATGACAAGGTCCAACTATGGCTGTGAGAATGACTCTCCCCGATTTTCCCCGAGATTCGCCCTTTTCTTTCTCTTATTTTACTCCTGTTGTATGCATCTAGCAAACAGGCAGGAGTAGCCAAGCACAAGGTTTAGCGCTCGGCCTTAGATCGGTGTCGGACAAAATACCCTTACAAGGGTATTTTGCCATGTCTTTGGATTAGACACGGTGACAGCATCAGCTACCATGACGGAGCCAGTCTGGAATAGAAAGGGTGTGCACGCTTGAGCGTGACACTCGAAACGAATTCCTTGGCCATTGAGGCCGGGACAAAATCGGTGGGAAGATTTCGTCAAGTTTGTGTGCGCGTTGTTATGACGTGCGCCGTGATGATTAGGATCAGTAGTAATACCCCTCGATAGAAGAGGTCGAAGGGTCAGGTGGGTTGTGATTGTGTCGGGTACGTCTACGACGCACGCTGAGACGTGGGTTGCTACCTGTCTACCTACTGGTACTGGGCGTCTAAAAGTGCCAACTTGTCTTTTTATTTTCGGCCTCCGAGTCGAGTACCATGCACGTCCGCCTCTACTTCGTGTGGTATCAGCCTACCTGCTACTTGAGTACTTTCTCCGTTGTGCTAAGTGTGCGGGCCTACCCCGCTACTTGGTAATTTTCCCGACCGTAACAATCAATGTCACGACTACTAGTAAGTACCGGCCTCGGATCCTTCGAACAAGCAAGTGCCTTGCAGGGCACACACACACTCAAGCCGGCGAGGTCACAGGCAGGCGCGCCGACCAGCAAGCGTGCACACTCGCACAAAGACTCGGAAACAGGCTCAGACCACTAGGTGGGTTGAGCCCGAATACTGTACATATATCTGGGCGGCTTGTCTTCAACTCGAAGTAGGAGTTAGCTCAGTAGGTTTGGGGTTAGACTATCAGGCGACAGACTCAGGGATCGAATCTGCCCAACCCCAGAGCTAGCTCCTTTTTACAAGGAGCTCTACTTTTTTTTTTACTCGGTTGAGTTGGCCGGGGCTCGAACCCGCTACCTCAAGATCCGAGTTAGTTAGAATTAGTAAGTTTACTGTTAACCTCGTTTGAAAACGAGGGGAGGACACTTGGCACGTTAGGGTAGTTATCAGTTAGATTCTTTTATTTTCTTTTATTTTCTATTATTTTTTTTTTTTTTTTTTTTATCTTTCTTTTATTCTTTTATTTTCTTCTTTTCTTTTTGCCTGTGCTCGTTTCAGGTAGTTTTGTTCTGATGTATCTGTCGCGAGATCCGCGACAGATACATCAGAAAGGGGCACCCGATACCAACAACTACCGGCCTCAGAGTCGAGAAGGCCGCTTGATACTGGCTTAGAGCTCGGGCAAAGGGGCGAGGAAGAGCAGATCGCGAATGAGGACGGGGAAGTTCGCGCGGTGCACGAAGAAGCTGGACACCGCGCGCAGGAAGTAGCCAGCGAGCAAGCAGGGAGATGGCTCCGAAAGGGGAGATGCGCGCGGGGTAGCAGAAGCCTGAAGGCGAACGCGCAAAGAAACAAGAAGTGGATCGCGCAGAAGAGGGCGGCGCGTGGGGGAGACGGTAAGAAGAGGAGTGGGAAGGGAGAGAAGAGGAGATGATACCTACTTGAGCGTTCGGCTCCGACGGCTCCGACGACGACTCCGACGACAACAGCGGAGGCAGGCGAGGTAGCGAGAAAGATGGAGCGCGGGCAGAAGCGACCACGCGCGGAGGAGTGAGTGATAAGCGAGGAAGAAAGTGAAGTAGAAGAAGAAGAAGGAAGAAGAAGAAGAAGGGAAGAAAAGGGGAAGAAGGAGGATGAACGAGAAGGATAACACTTACCTGAGCATGTGGCGCGACCAAACCATGACGACATCGGCCGCTACGACGACGACGACGGGAAGAAAGGGAAGAGGTGAGTTCCGATCTTGCGGCTACCTCATAGTACATCGATACGGTAAATAAAACAGGATAAAGAAATAAAATAAATAAATAAATAAATAAATAAATAAATAAATAAATAAGCAAATAAATAAAATGAATGAATATATATCACTAAAATGTGGATATATTCATTACTACATGTGTGTGTGTGTGTGAGAGAGAGAGAGAGGGAGGGGGAGAGAGAGAGTTCATCTTCTTCCTCCTCTCAGTCCACCGTCTCTTCCTCACCCTCTCATCACCTGACTTCTCAGTATCAGCAGACTACGACAGAAGACTTGGTGTTGACGACATTCCCATCTTCCCCCCTTCTTCTTCGTCTGCTCCCTTCCTCTTCGTCTATGTATGGCGGGGACTAGCACATCGTCCTACGTAAGCGCCAGGCCCCTTCACACCAGGAACGATGATGATGTGTGATGGGGCTGCATTGCAATAGTGATTGTTCGGATCATTGGTATCCAAGTATCCCGCTACGCTACCTTGTACTTGTATGAGAGGTAGGTGCTTGTCCTTGTCTGCACCTTTATAGAACGCAACGGTGTGTGTGTGTATGTGTGTGTGTGTGAGACATTCATGATTCGACACGTAGAGAGAGAGTGAGAGGGAGAGAGAGAGAGAGAGTACATAGATCGATTCAACGTACTAGGGGCGACGGGAAAGCCTCCGAGGCCGCGGCTGATTGCGCGCAACATCCATCGAAAGGATGAGCAAATCGATCGAGCAAATCGATCGAACAAATCGATCGAGCAAATCGATCGAATCTTCCGCTGTCACATCGAAGTGATCGTCGTGTGTGTGTGTGTGGGTGTGGGTGTGAGAGCGGAGCCATAGCAACTTATCGCCCGATCATATCTGACCAAAAGAAATGGTTAGTATACATTAGTTTCTGTGATTATTATTTACCGTTATTACTATTATGATTATCATTATTATTATTATTATTATTATTATAATTTTTTATTACTATTATTATTAATCATTATTATTATTATTATTATTATTATTATTATTATTATTATTATTATTATTATCACTGGATCATAAGTGCAGACCCAGTTGTGTACATACTGGGAGGGTTGCGTACCTGGGCCAACGCACGCTACTCTGATGAATCCAACAGGTCACTTACCTGAGTTGAAAAGGACTCGGGTAGTCTTCTTAAGAACCATCGTATCAGGGATGTATCAGTGTAATTGTCGATCTTGAACGAGGGATGCCTCGACGACATGATTCATCAGCACGCGCTGATGATGTCCCTCCCATTCGTACACACTGTCGTTGCTCCTACCGATTGAATGGTCCGATGAAGCTTCTGGGTTGCGGTGATCTCGGCGGTTTGCCGCAAGGAATGCTACGAAAGGTTCATTGGACCTTATCATTTAGAGGAGGAGAAAAAAGAAGAAGAAGAAGAAGAAGAATGAGAAGGAGAGGGAGGACAGAGGTACTTACCTGTAGCGCCGTTGCTCCAGCTTCGTCTTCAAGGTACCTGCAACATGCGCCAACATCCCAAGTTAGTACCTGACTCGAAACAGAGAGGGAGAGAGAATTCTCCTTCTTCCTCTTCTCAGTCCACCATCTCCTTCTCCTATCTCTCATCATCTGACTTCTCAGTATCTGCGGATTACGAGAGAGAGAGAGAGAGAGAAAGAGAGAGGGAGAGGGTTGTGACTCGAGACTTGACAGCATTGGATCCAGACTCGACATTGGGATTCAGACATAGAACAAGGATTATTGGGACTTGCAGCGAGACTTGGTGTTGATGATTTTCCCATCTCTCCCCTCCTCTGCTTCATCTGATCCTCTCCTCTTCGTTTGYGCATGAAATGGACCTGGCACCTCTTCCTGTGTATAGCACCAGACTCCCATCACACCGTGTGGTGAGAATGATGTATGATTGGTCTGCATTGTAACATTGATTGGGTTAGTCATTAGTGTTCTAGTATTCTGCTGCACTATCTTGTACTACGTGAAGGAGGTCAGTCTCGGTCAGGTCAGGACTTGTATCTAAGTATTCCACTGCACTATAGAACACCATTTTGCATGTATCAGAATGTACACTGCTTGTTGAGATTTCATTTGCGCTGCACTGTTCATTCAGTCCGGTTCATCACATTGCGGATCCTTGGTTTGTATGTACATCGCCCATCTGGGCGTGTAACAGACAGACAGAGAGGGAGAGAGGAGATGGAGAAGGAGGAGAGAGAAAGGAGAGAGAGGAGAGAAAGGAGGGGATAGGTGAAGGGTGATGATGATGATGGTGATGATGATGGTGATGTGAGAACCCTTACCTTGTATTGGCGATGGTCTGCATGGGCGACATCTTTAAGTACTTCGGGCTGCTGCTGATGTCAACAGTTACACTGTCTTTTTTTTTTTTTTTTAATCTGTAGTAGCTGTGTAGGAGTAGGCTGGGCGCTGAGCGCCGAGTGCGAGTGTGAAGGAACTGCACTTGGTGTTGAGAGGAGAAAGTATGCTCTCCATGTACATTGGTTTTCAGTGCTACGAATTTCCATTGGTGTATCATTGGTGCAATGCTGCTCTCTGGACACGGTGGGACTGACTGGCTTTCAATATGATAGTGTAATCTGGAATTGTCATCTGGCGGTTGCTTATTTTCGTTGCATTATTATTATTATTATTATTATTATTATTATTATTATTGTCAGATGTCTGTGTTGGGGGATCAAGGTTGTGAGGGAAGCAAGAGACTTACCTGTTGCTGATACGTGCGGCATTGGCCAAGATCTGCCCGTACTCAGGAAACCTGTTGACGTCACCTGTGGCATCGCAGTATAAGCTAGATAGGGTCCGCCACCTGTAGTCTGCATACCAAACGCGAGGTAGGGTGCCGACACTGGGTCGGTAATGACGATGATGATGATGCGAGGGCACGTACCTGACATCGGAGATGGTCTGCCTTGAATGACATCTTCGAATACTTCGCTGGCTGCTGATGTCAACAGTTGCATTGCCAATTTGTGGGTTGTTGTAGCTGTGTAGGAGTAGGCTGGATGCTGAGTGGCACGAAGGAGAGATGGGGGACTGGTCTCTTGTGTTTGTGTGGAGAGAGGAGACTCTCCTGGGCATTGGTTTTGTACTACGAACCTCCATTGGTGCTATATGGCCGCAATGCTGCTTTCTGGACACTATACTACTATCTGGCCTTCAATGTGATTGGGCAGTCTGGGCATTGTCACCTTGTTGTTGCTCATTTTCCGTACAATTAGATTATTATTATTATTATTATTATTATTATTGTTATTATTCTTATTCTTATTATTGTTATTATTATTATTATTATTATTGTTATTATTATTATTATTATTATTATTGCGATCAGAGTCCCTTTCATTCACCCTTGTCCATGCATGCGAATAGTAGCGCAGCAAACTGGCAACATGTGCCCACTCTAAACTTAGAAATATGGCATCAGAATACGAGTGCACTTCCAAATGGCTATGGTGACTCAGAGCTGAAACAACACTCTGTTCACATACACCGGATCACCCTGGATACCCTGCACACACGCAGTAAGACGTGCACGCAGACAATGGTGAGACTGTGGTACACATACAGTGAGCAATCACACACAGTGTGCACAGCCACACACGGTTTTGCACAGTCACACACATGTGTACAGTAACTGTCACATACACAGTGCATAGACAGAGTGACAGTCACACACACGTGCACAGTGACACTGTCACATACACAGTGCACAGACAGAGTGACAGTTACACACACGTGCACAGTGACGCTGTCACATACACCGCGCCACAGACAGTGTGCACGGTCTCACACAGTGTGCTCAGTCACACTCGGTTGTGCACGGTCACACAGTGTGCTCAGTCTCACACGGTTGTGCAGAGTCACACACAGTGTGCACAGTCACACACAGTGGTGTACAGTTACATGCACGGTCACGCACGGCCACAAACATGCCCAGCTATTGTGACTCAGACACATACACTGCTCTACACCTACGACTGTGACTGCACTCTTCATCCACGCCCACTGCAACTACGGGCATCTGCAGACAACCTTGCACAAGACGCTATAACATCGTTTCCGCATAACTCATGCAACAACCATGAATAGGTGAACGCTGCCTTTTGATTTATACTTCTAAAGCTCGTTGGTCTGCCTTGTTCCACCGGCCATGGTGTTCACAGTCCCTCGTGGTACTCGCTGGATTGGGCGGGGATAAATGTACACAGTCTGGGACAGACAGGTATAGTCTGAAACAGACAGACACAGTCTGGGACAGACAGACCCAGTCCGAAACAGACAGACACAGCCTGGGACAAACAGGTACAGTCTGAAACATACAGACGCAGTCTGGGACAGACAGACCCAATCTGAAACAGACAGACACAGCCTGGGACAGACAGGCATAGACTAGGACGAACAGACAGACTGTCTGAAAACAGACCGGCTGACCGAGGAAGAAGGACAAAATGAGAGACAGATAGACCAAGGCGGACAAATGAACGCGACACACACGCTACACTCTACCAGCTACAGCCGTTGCCACCTACTACAACTATGGCCAAGCTCTCTCTTTTAGCCCACTTCAACCACGGGTACCTGCAGACCACCTTGTATAGCAATGCTTCCACATGGCTCGCACGGCAAAATCAATAAATGACCGGACGCTAGCCCTTGATTATACTTTTGTTCGTTACTGATCTGCCCTTTTTCACTCGGCCCTTGTGCACACAGTCCCACATGACACTTGTTGACTGAACTAAGAGGAACCAGGACTGGGTACGGCGGACTTGACAGGGGTGGGCTCACCGTAGGTTCACTTACCTCTGATCTACTGTGGGTAACGTTCGAAAAGGCCACCTTGGACCTCCCGGACGTCTGTGGATCCGACTTTTGGTACTGCAGCGGCTACGGCCTTATCTTCCACGTCACATTGTGATGAACACGCAAATACAGTAAAACAGACATGGTGACATAAACAGATCCCGTGACACCTACACAGACGTTGTGACAATCGTACATACACAGTAACATACCTACACAGATACACTAGGGCGCTGGGCGCCAGGCAGAAAGGAGCAGCCTTCAAAGGTATGTTGATGGGGCCCATGGGCACGAGTGTTGGTTTATTACCTCTTTATGGTGGCCCATTTTGACGAATTCCAGGGGCTATTGCGCTCTGTCAGTACATCTCTACTCGGACATCTGTGTGATTTCGCAACTTGGTTCTGTATATCGTCACGCTCGTATGCCGCGCAATTATTATTATTATGGTTATTATTGCTACTGTTACTTATTATTATCGTTATTATTATTATTATTATTATTATTATTATTATTATTATTATTATTATTATTATTTTGTGTCGTTATTCTGATTGTTATCACTAAGCATCATACAGGGCCAGAAAAGGGGAGTATGGGGCATTGGAGAGGAGGGAGACACTATCATGGTGCCCACCTCCTCCATCCTCCTCCATACTTGTCTTTGTATGGTCCTCTCAAATGCATGTCTCCTCGACTGATTGATTAGGGCTTGATCCCCGTTGAGTTAACCCTGACCTCAGCTAACCTTAAGAGTCAGCAATCGATTGCATGAGTTGTATATGACCAGTGACAGAGCGATTGCGGGAGCTCTGCCGGAGTTCAGGTGGAACTCTGGAGGCAGGGAACAACGAGGTATGGGTACTTCAACATAAACCCTAAACCCTAAAACCCTAGATCTGTAACTTTAGGCTGCTACCTATGACTATGTTAGTAACAAGGGTACAACGATCTTGCTATGTGGGGATTCTTTGGGGATGTGGATGCAAAGGGGATCGACTTCTCATAATCATTTTCTCTATACGTCGCCTCATGATGATGGGTATTCATTGGTTTAGCTTGTTGTGATTGAATGCAACGATGATGATCCATGTCAATTATTTTTTGTCATACGCCTGATCCAAGCATAAGTTCTCAAACTAACAACGATTTAGGGGTCGAATGCCGTCAAAAGCGATGACTTGAGTCATAGGTAAGACTTGTGTGGAGGTAAGAATAGCAGGGAAAGCCTACCTTAACTCCAAATGAGCCTTACGCTTGGTCAATGGTAAGTGCAGGGACCCTTGGACACCCGCCTTATTGAGGGATAGCCACTGATACGAGTAGCAGGAGAATCCTGTCTTATCAGTGACTAGTCTGATATAAGAGTTGTGAGGTTTCAAGGACACCTGCCTTATCATTAACCAACTTAACATTCTTTTCAGTGGTAAGAGTAAGCAAGGACCCTTGGACACCTGCCTTATTGAGGGCTAGCCACTGATAAGAGTAACAGGGAATCCTGTCTTATCAGTGACTAGTCTGATATAAGAGTTGGGAGGTTTCAAGGACACCTGCCTTATCACTGATTAAACCTAACATTCTTTTCAATGGTAAGAGTAAGCAAGGATCCTTGGGCACCCGCCTTATTGAGGGCTAGCCACTGATAAGAGTAGCAGGGGAATCCTGTCTTATCAGCGACTAGTCTGACATAAGAGTTGAGAGGTTTCAAGGACACCTGCCTTATCATTGATCAAACCTAACATTCATTCAGTGGTAAGAGTAGTAAGGATCCTTGGACACCCTCCTTATTGAGGGTTAGTCAGTGATAAGAGTAGCAGGGGAATCTTGTCTTATCAGTGACTAATCCAATATAAAAAGTAGCGAGGTTTCAAGGACACCTGCCTTATCAGTGGCTAGCCATAGGATAAGCCTACCGCTAAATGTGCTTGGCACACAGTGGCCAAGACCCACAAGTTTGCCCTTGTCAAACAAAGTTCCAGTAACAGATGGATATGTCCTAAATGGTCTGCCATACCGCCACTAACTTTCTCCACAATCTGCATTGTTCAGTACTAACTAACTATCTCTGATTCTACTGAAAGGGGATAAGCGAGACCTTGCCTCAGAGAAAGACTATCCATTCATATGATTCCTTTCCATGAGATTTTTTCCACAAGTTGGATTGATGATGTGATCATGTGTGTTGGGAGAAGGAAAGGAACCTCAGATAGGATAATCCCCAAAGGGATAAGAATGAGATAGTGAAAAAGAGTATGAAGAATGGTCGTGACAATAAAAGGGGAGTGAATTATTATTCACTACCTAAAGCGGAATGGGCAACAACCCAAACACTTAGTTAAGAATAGTAGGAGTAGGACAGGGAACACAGAGTCTAGAAGGAACTTTCTAGATCTCAGTTAGGAAGAGAGATGTTAAGATTCTCTTGGACTGTGTTGTGTCTACAGGTTTCGACACTTCGGAGAACTTACGGGGAATCCGTAAGAGCAGCAATTCTGTTATCATTTGATAACAGGTCGGTAGAACTCCGACTCAACTTCCACCAATGGCTTGACACCCACACCTAAGACAGGACCTAAGAAGGGAACAGATAAATCTTCCCCCTGTATCTATGCCTAAATTGTCCAAATCACACTCAGGAGTCTTCAAAATGTGTGGGGCTGGGGTAAAATGGAGTCAGGGTTGGGAAGGAATGTTGTTCTCAAGGGTTTGAGGCGTGAGTGGCTTGCTGTGAGTGGGTTAAAGGTTGATACTCGTAGCGCATTCTGTTTCTGCATTTGTATGTGTGTATGTAATTTTTTTTTCTTGCATTTGCACAGGTGTTGGACATTTGTTCTGTGTCCTGAGTTTGGGATCTTCTGCAAATTCGGGCAAAAGGGACATGACAATCGTGAAAGTGAGGTCCACTGCTCAGTCAGCTCCCCTGATTTACATACATATATCTATATATACTTGTAAATGAGATCGTAGGCTGGTCGGTACCTAGAAAGTCAATTGTATGGGGCTTCTTTTGAGAAGAATGAGAGATTACTAAGGGTTTGACTCTGACATTTTTTTTATAAGGTCAACAAAGAAAACATAGAATCACTGTCTTAAGTTAGCTAAGCGTGGAAGACTGTCCAAGAAGTCGACCTGATTAGATAGTCGGTCCGGAGAGTTAGCATCTCGGGGCTCGACATACGGGTCAGTCTTAAGGCGTTCTACCGCACGTATGCCTATGCTACGGCGATCGAGAAAATACCCTCGGCTGACCTACCTCTGCGATTGCATGTAAAAGCCTTCGCACGTGGGTCAGTAGCTCAGCAGGGATACGCCCACCTAAGGGATGGTGACAGCTCCCGCAGGTGGAAGTAATGTTGTACCTCGCGGGTTCCCTAACCTGTCGTAGGGAGTCGCGAGAGGTATAGCACGCGCGCACGGTCGGAGTTGGTATTTCGTGAAGTAACCAAGAGAGACTCTTGCGTGACACGACCGTGAGGTTCAACACCAAAAACTTTACTTTACGTCTGGGTGTGGGACCGCCACGCGCGACATCTGACTAAGACTTAACTTGGGTACGGCGAATCGCTCGCCAACCCGTGAGTACTCGTATTTTCCTTCCGCAGGGGAAGGACGAGCATACCCCGTCTCAAAAGGGGTCTTGCTTTTTAGATTATTAGTCGGACATTGGTCCTGAGCCTGGAATTCGAGGTCCTTGTCCAGAACATCCCAGGCTCTGGTCCGGCACAACAAGGTTTCCCCCTTGAGCCGGACCTGCGCCCCTTGCTTATCGTCACCCACTGCCTAAAAAACAGGGGTGCCACAAGGGCCGAACGACTTATCCTTCAGCCGTGCAATATCGTGAAGGAGAAACCCTTCACGATATTTCGCTTTCGACACTTGAGTGTCGTACGCAACCCCGAAACCCATGGGAGGTTGCACGGATGTGGGTACCGCATGAAGCGTCACCGTGATAGCAGATTGAGTGAGAACACATGACTGAACATTATGGTTCCCATGACAGTGACATTTTTTTTATGCAACTCTGCGCGGACCTCGCTCAGACACATTGGCAGTTCTGAGTTATGGGTCAGGACGTATGAAAAAGGGACTAGGCTAATTTGCTTGTATGAGTTACTTTGTTTTGTCGTGTAGCGCATGGTTGAGTTAGGATGTCCTAGTCGACCGACGCTGAATCACACGTGGGAGATCAGCGCCCCAACGTGACGGTTAGCGTACGGGTCCGAGCTAGGCGTGGACCGCACGTACCCCCTATGCTACAGCATACGAGAAACGCCCTCGGCTGGGCCACCTCTGCGATTGCAAGTAAAAACTTTCGCGTGTGGTTCCGTAGCTCGGTGGGGATACGCCCACCCAAGGGATGGTGACAGCTCCCGCAGGTGGAGGTAAGTTGTACCCCGCGAGACCCTGTCCTGTCGTAGGGAGTCGATGGAGGTATAGCTGGCGCACTCGGCTGGAGCGGCTCCGCCGCTTCCCTTTTCGTGAAGCGACTTGCGAATACTGCCAATCCTACCTGACGCGGCCGAGAAGGTTCCCCCAGCGGGGACCGTGCGCAGATAGGTGGCGCCGTTGTCGGGGATCTCGGTTACCTACCGAGGTCCATAGTGAACGAACTTGGGTTTAGTACAGAACGATGATCCAGGCAAAACGACACTTTTGTGATTAGAGATTGATATAGTGTGTTTTTGACTTTTGATATTGCCGTCGCGACTTAAGGGAATGTCCCTAGGAATCTTGTCAGGCCCAAAGAGGAGCCTCGCTGTCATGGTCAGGAATGCTAAGTATAAGGACTTGGCATGGAGTGGACGAATTCGTAGAGTGATTGTATGAAGGTGTGGATGCTTGTGTATGAGTGTCGAACGTTTGAATTTAGTAGTAGGACACAACCTCTTAAGGTTGAGGTTGGACTAGCTATAAGGGTTTGTTAAAGTAATTAGGTTGACCATGTATAAGTGTTGTATATTGACAGGGAACTGATTGTCGAAGAACGAGATGGCGGGCGATGAACTCAATCAGGCCGATGGCGCGGGCCAGCGGTCGGTTACGTTGGGTCAGCTGGTTGCTCTACTGGATGGGCGCGCGGTGACGCGATCCAACATCCCGAAGGTTCCGATCTTCCACTTCAAAGGAGATAAGGTATCAGAGTGGCTTGAGTTGCTCGAGCAAATTACTGACGAGATGACGGAAGAAGAAAAAATTCGTCAAATCTCTAAGTACGTCTGGTGGGAGATGCGGCCGGAAGTTATGCGGGTAGCAACTGAGGCCGCAGGAAATTGGGGGAACTTTAAGGCAGAAATGTAGAGGCGGTATCAGTTGGGAGACGGCCTGCTTACGACGGAGGACTTGGAAAGGCTAGAGAGGTCTGATTTCACGACGGTGGGTGCCTTCACGACGGCGTTTGAGAAGATGGCGAGGAAGGTTCTAGGGTTGGCCGAGGAGTCCCAATGTGCCATCTTCCTAAGCAACTTCACGGAATGTGAGAGTGTTTCCCTGACCAGAAGAGGGACCATAGGGAGGAAGTTGACTTGGGAGACAGTGAAGCAAAGCTTGGCAGATGGGGAGCTGGACCAGGTATACCAGTTTCAGATGAAACAACAACGGCAGAAGCGTAAGGCTCGAGTTGTCACTGAAGGAGCAGGTATCAACCTTCAACAGCTTATTGCGGATGGAATAGCCAAGTATCATGCCGACCAACAGAAAGCGGCTGGGAATCGGGTTTTGACAGTGACTCAGCCTCAGGCAAAAGCTGCGAAGAAGGTGGTTGAGCAGGTGGAAGATGATGATGACGATGAAGAGGAAGAACCGGTAAAGCTGACGAAAAGTCAGAGGAAGGCGCGGAACCAGGCCGCAGGTGGTCAAGGTTCCGGGAAGAATGCAGGAGTACAGGCCGCTGCGCCGGCCCAAGTAAACGCAAATCAGGCGAGCACAAGTGGGGCACCACCACAAGGACCAGCGCATCTTAGACCCTGGCCAGGGGCCATTCCTCCCGTTTAGCCGGGGTATAGTCCATATGGCCCATGACCGTTTTACAACCAAGTCGGGCCGCCTGCGGGAGGACCGACTGCGAATGCTGCAGGAGGGTACCCCAGTGTGCCAACTCAAGGAGTGAACTGGCAAGGGGGGGGCCAACAGCAGCAGCCGACACCTCCGCCACAAATCAACCAACCCAGTCAAGCAGCCGGTCAAGGACAAGGTCAGAACCAGGGAGGTAACGGGCAGAGCAGTCAGGGCCGAGGCAATGGAGGCCGCGGATGGGGTAACGGTAATGGTGGACAAGGCGGTCAAGGGGCGGACGTGGAGTCAATTGGAATGGGCAAGGCGCCATCATTGCGCACTAAAAGGGCATACCTTCAGGTTTTGCCAAATTCGGAAAGTAGATGAGGGAAATGGCCTTATCTCGACGAACATGGACGGAGATGTCTATGATATGCATGGGAAATATATTGACCCTAAGAGTGCAGGTGGTATGCGCAAGGAGGCGCTTCGTCGAGCCGAACTAGGTCCGCCACCACCGGCCATGTTCCGACTCTGGCAAGAGGAAGATGTCAGGTCAACGATAAAAGTGGAGGAACTGACCAATAGTGAGTCCGAAGAGGGCATCAGGAGGGAAGAGTCAGTCGTGATAGAAGAGGAGGAGGAAGAAGAATCGTATTGCCAAGGAAGGGTCATAGATACCATGGAGCGAATGGAAGACCTCGTGGAGAAGATGCAGAGGTTGAATTTGAAAATGAGGTCCATTTGCGACGAGGTGGCGAAGCCGATGGTTTACTTACTAGGCTCAGAGACAGGGCCATCGAGTGTCAAACCGGCTTGTCAGACCTTGGGGTCAATCCCGCGATCTGGCATTACATTCCGACCTCCTCGAGGGCAACCCACATTCCCGCAAGCAGTATGCACGAGGCGTAAGAAGGAAGATACCAGTAGCAATCAGGAACCTCCGAGCGAAAGTCAGCCACGAGAGAAGGAGCCTGTTATCGACGTAGGGGGCGAAGGCAAGGAGGATGAGGAAGATGAGCGGCTAAGGAAAGAAGAGGAGGAGCAAGCCGCCCAGCGCGCGAAGAAGAGAAACACGGAAGAGAGGCCAGAGAAAGCAGCAAAAGGAGAAAGCTCGCGGAAACAGAAGTACGCGATACCATTAGAAGATGGCCTAGACATTGAAGCCTTGGTCGATAGGCTTCTAGAGGGTCATAACGACCTGCTTAATTTGAAGGATATCCTCGCCTCAGCGCCTAAGCTTAGGGAAGGATTCAAAACGCGACTCTCTCGTCGAAGGGTGGCGAGCGTACGACTAGGAAATCTCATCGCTGCCGAGGCTCATTGGGCGGTTCCTGGGACGAAAATGGATTGGAAATCGGTCGGGACTGGGAGTGTGAACCTGAGTATAAAGGGTAAGCCGTGTAGCGGAATGCTGGATACAGGAGCGGAGATGAATATCATTAAGGAATCTGGCGCACTCCGCTTGGGGATGGACATCGATCGAATGGACTCAGGATTCCTCTATGGCGCAAGTGGGAAGACTCCTTTTACTGGGACGACATCGAATGTGGTGATTGAAATCGGGAAAGTGAAGGTGCGGTTCTGCTTCTTCGTTATGCCCAATTCAGACCATCCTCTCCTGCTGGGAAGGTCATTCCTTTGCCGCATTGAATCGATGATACTCAACAAGCATGACGACACAATGTACGTCATCTTAAGTGATCCTGTCTGCGGCAACTACGAGATCATCACCTGTCACAATACATGACCTCGTAGCTTGAGGAATAGGCCGAACCCAGGTTCCTATACCTTTGAGGAATCTGGAGAGGAGAGAAGGAGATTAATGGGTGAAGACGAAGAGGAATGTGAGCCTACTGGCGAGATGTGTTTAAGCCTAACCAGCATCAACGATGCTATGGAGATAGTGTCGTCATATGGGATGGCGGATCCCATTGCCGTAGAGGCTTTGAGAGAGAGAATAGTGGAAGATTCCGACGAGGGAGAAGTGAAACTCGTATATCGATTACCGGCAAGGACAAGTGAGCCAGGGGTACCTCAGAGTCGTGCTGCAAGCCAGCCTTTTTTATGGGTGGGCTTAAGCAGGGCTCCAAAAGGAGGTACAAACGCGTGACTGAGAAGAGTCATCTCGTTCCTGTCCTCATAACTGCGGAAGAAGAGTTCTACTATGAGCAGAAACGTGAATTGATACGGCAAATGAAGGAGGATGCAGAACATGGGTCGTGCCGTATCAATGAGAGGACCGAGGTAGACCTGATAATAGGAGAGTCAGGATTCCTCACTCCACAAGAGAAGGCCCTTATGGTAGAGGTAATGAAGGAGCGGCATCGCGCATATGCATTTGACGATGATGAGCGCGGGTGCCTTGATGTGGATAAAGTTCCGATGATTCTGATCTACACTGTGCCTCATGTACCATGGAATTTGCGAGGGTCACGCTATCCTAATCCGGCAGAGGAACGGAGAGTAGTCGACTACTTGGATGACAAGATTCATTCTCATGTAGCCGACTATGCAGTGGGCCTTACGCATCACCATGGTTTTGCTTTATCAAGCCGAACGGTACCCTAAGGTGGGTGCAGGACCTTCAGCGCCTGAATGCGGTAACGATACGAGATGTGGGCGGTTTGCCGAACGCAGATGCGCTGTCAGAATCTTGTGCTGGCAGGCCTATCATTTCCTTGATAGACCTATACTCGGGGTACGATCAGTTTCCGGTGTATCCACCTGATATACCTATGACTGCGATGCATACACCAAGAGGACTAATCCATATCAACGTGGCGCCACAAGGGTGGACGAATGCTGTGGCGATGGTGCAGAGGCATATGGTTCGCGTTATGCAAACGGTTAGTCCACATCTTACGCAACCATACATTGATGATTTGGCCGTGAAAGGGCGGAAGAAGAATGATGAGACGGAAGTTATGCCTGGGGTAAGGAAATTTGTCTGGGATCATATACAAGATATTGCTTGGATTCTTGACATTCTATGGGATTACAACCTTACCGCGAGCGGACTGAAGTCGAAACACTGTATGCGGGAGGCGACCATATTAGGCTTCGTATGTAACGAGAGCGGTCGCCGCCCTGATATCAAGAAAACTAACAAGATACTCGAATGGCCGGTGCAATTCGAATCTGTTAGTGAAATTCGTAGCTTCCTGGGGACATGTGGCTTTTGGCGAGTTTTCATCAAGAACTTCGCTGAGAAGACAGAGCAGTTGAGGAAGCTTGTCAAGAAGGATCAAGAATGAGAATGGGATGAGAAGCAGGAAGGAGTTGTAAGTAGTTTGAAAAGGGAGTTCAGAGAAGGTGGTCTGGTGTTGGGAGTTCCTGACTTTGAAGCAACGCCAAAATATCCTTTCATCGTAGAGACTGATGCAGGGCCTACAGCTCTGGGGGGCATTCTGATCCAAGCCGATGTAAATGGCGAGGAGAGGCCTTTGAGGTTCGAGAGTCGAACCTTGAATGGCACTGAGAGAAACTACTCACAGTTCAAGCGGGAGACACTTGCAGTTCTCCACTGTCTAAGGGTGTTCCGCAACTACCTTTTCGGAAGGAGGTTTGTACTGAGGGTGGATCCGACCGCATTGGCCGGCTCTTTGAAGAACTATGCACCATCAGACCCAACCATTGCCAGGTGACTCACGTATGTATGGATGTTTGACTTTGAGCTGGAACGCATACCTGGGAATAAGAATCGGGCTGACGGGCTTAGTCGGATCAATTGGGATAAGTCTGGCGAAGGAGCTAATGAGGATATACCTCCGGTAGATGCATTCCTCGATGAAGAGGAAGATGTGAAGCTCCACATCAATGCGCATGCCGTAGGGGTCAGTGGAGTCATTGTGCAAGGGCAGTCTGCTTTTCTTGCTCCTGCCGGGTACGTAAAGCGAGCAGATATAGTCCTCAAGGACTTCGTGGAGGAGGATCCTTGGGGAGGGAAGGAGGTTGAGTGGATGGCAAAGCTTGCATTGACTGAGACTTTCCAGTTAGAAGAAGATCCATTGGTCATTGAGAGTGGAGCCTACTCACTCGACACGCAAGCGAAGTATGTGGCGGATGTCAGTTTCCTTGTCAACTCAATTGTCCAAGTGCACGAAGATGGAGAAGGGAGTCGAGACCCTGTGAGAGATATGGAAGAGGACGAGTTCGAGGAAGGAAAGATAACGGAGGCTTTTCGCGCAGATGAGTACGAAGGCGTATACCGTGAATTAGGTTTGCTTCTCTCATGTGAGATGAGGTAGAGAGAGGCAACTAAGAAGGTACTCGAGATGCGACCTCGCTTTTTAGTCCGGGATGGACACCTTTCATCATAAACGAGGTTGGCAACCCGAGGAGGGTGATCTGCGGCCGAAATCGTCAGATAGACGTTATACTTCATAGTGTGTCAAAGCATACTTCAATTTCTTCAAGGTTGCTTCACACTCTTCGGTCCACTCCCAAGGGGTGTCCAGGCGTGTGAGGTCAGTCAACGGGGAGGCTATAGTGCTGTAACTCTTTACAAACGGTTTGTGGTAGCCTGTCATCCCCAAGAATGACCTCACCTTAGTCATAGACTGAGGTCTGGGTCAGTCACGTATGCTGGCCACCTTGGCATTATTCGGCCTCAAACCGTCCGCGAAAATTTCATGACCTAGATACAAGATCTTGGTTCGACCAAATTTGCATTTCTCCAAGTTAACCTTGTACTGGTGCTGTCTTAGGAGACCTAACACTATTTTCACGTGCTCAACGTGCTCCTCTATAGTATTACTAAAGATAAGAATATTGTCGAGGTACACGACGATAAACTTGTCTAAGTACTCATGAAAGATCCGGTTCATTGCGTGCTGGAATGTTCTAGGACCATTGCATAGACCAAAAGGCATCAGTACAAACTCGTACAGACCGTACCTGGTCTGAAATGAGGTTTTGTGTTGGTTCTCAGGTCTAATGGGAATTTGATGGTATCCGAACTTCAGATCTATCTTTGTGAAAAGTCGACATCCCTGCACTCTATCCAAGAGGTCGTTGATGTGGGGTAGGGGCTCCGCGTTTTTAATGGTAATGGCATTGAGGCCCCTATAGTCAATGCACATCCTTAAGGTACCCCCCTTCTTAGGAACAACTAAGACCGGTGCAACATAAGGGGAGGTACTAGGCGGAATCCATCCCTTCTCTGTGAGTTCTTTGAGCTGGCGGCGGAGCTCATCTAACTTCGCAAGAGACATCCTATAGATTCCTCCTCTAGGTACTTTGCTACCGGGGACGACTTCTATCGCATGGACAACCTCCCTTTCTACCACACCACTGGGCTCCTAAAAAAGGTCTGGGTATTGAGCAACGATTGCTTCTATCTCTAGGGGTGATTTTACAGCCTCCCCTTTCTCAGAGACAAAGACTAGGTACATGCCCTCCTCGTGATTCTGTTTATAATAGTTATAGAAAGAAGATGCACACATGCAGCCATAGTTCTCCACTGGTCTACTAGCTTTAAACTTCTACAGTCTAACGGTTCTTCCATTAGGCAACTTGTGAATCATCACCTTCCTATCCCAGTCGAATTGAGGTTGAGCAACCTTGAGGTAGTACATGCCTAGCAACATATCGAAAGGCAGCTCGTCGCTAACAAGGTACGAGATTTTATGTCTCAGCTCTCCTCCCCCATAGGAGAAAGTGCGGACTACATCCTTGACATAGTCTTTGACAACCATACGGTGCTTGTTGGCTAACGTGGATGCTACAGATTTGTTCAGCCACTGCACTTGGTTCCCTAAGCGCAACCTATCCACACAAGCACGACTGATGAAATTTTGTGTAGAGCCTATGTCTGCGAAGGCACCCACATTGCAGCCATGAAATGTTCACCCCTAGGACCTTTGTTGATCATCGCCCAAGAGACTCTGAGGTCCCTCCCTAACCACTCAGTTTATAACTCCTCTAAGGACCTAGACACATCTCTCGAACAGAGCATCTGTGGGTTTAAATGTGTCTGCGGGGTGATAACTAGGTCAATAGCCTTGGCCAACGCCTAAAGCGATGAAGGCAACATTACCACTTCAGCACGAGTAAGAGCGGCTAACACTCCTACTGGCCCGAGGTGTTTCCCTGTAAAGTGCTCTTAGAAGCCCCACCAGAGTTTGAAGATAGGCCTATCACCGTAGCGGAGGCTACCTTCGTTGTGATTTTCTTACCTCGGCCCATGCAGGTGTTCCTTGGTCGCCTTGACCCTTGGACCGACCTACCTTCTGCTTCCCGGTCCCCCTAGCCTTTTCTTTGATCGGTGCTACGACTCCCCCGTCCGAAGTCTCACTAGCCCCATCCTGCTCTATGTCTTCCCCATGGTCAGGGAAGTCGTCAATCTCAGTTCCCTGACCATCGTGGTCGACAAACATGAGATTGCCCTTCGTCCTCCAATCCTGGGGAAGCTTCTTCTTCCTACCATCTGCAAGTCCCTAATGAGTGGTCCCAAGTTTAGCCTCTATATCTAAGGCTTTCTTGTTGAAGTCAACGACGTTATGCACATTGATGGAGGCCTCGTCCACCAACTTATTCTTTACGTTTGTAGGCAGACATCTCAAATAAGTTGTGAGGAATACCTGAGGGTCATATCGCACTCCAGGCACCACGACCAAATGTTCTACGGCGTCTGTGACTTCACGCACTGTCCGGTACCGTTTGGAACTGAGACTGAACAGTGCATCAGTGGCCTTCTGAGCCCCTTGAGGGTCATGCCACCTATTGTACTCAGTCCATACAAAGTCTCCCAATGTCTGGATCTGGGCCCAGGCATCGAAATTCTGACCATAGCCCTGTTGTTGCACTAGACTATAACTTTCTGCTCTGGTCTTGTGAGCTTGTGCCTCGCATAGGTAGGCAAAGTCCTCACTCAGGTGTCCAGGTCCTCTTCCTTCTTCTTGTCACTAGAGAAGGGTTTAGGACTCGGCAAGGGAATCTTGGGCATCCACTGCATGGGTTGGATTGGCCCCGGTGATTGTTGCAGTGGCTGCATAGCTACTGAGACAGGTTGCTGCATGCTAACCTAGGCTTGTCCTGACGATGGAACTGTAGCTGTCACCGCCATTGATGGTACGGGAGAAGTGCTAAGAACCGGACCACTAACTGTTGCTAAACCACCTGAAAGAGGCATGCCAAACATAGGGGGAAAAGAGGGCCCTACCGGCGACGACGTCACTGAAGGACCCGCGACCGAAGGGGGAGCTACAAAATACGGAGGCTGCCTCATCATAGGACAAGGAGCCTATAAATCTGCCAGAATTCGCTTCTGGCCGGCCACTAGTTCAAGCAGCACCTCTTGTTGAACAACCTGCGTTTCCGCCACGCAAAGAAGTGAGCGACACAGCGACTGGATCGCAGGATCCAGTAATGACTCATCTAGTGCTTCTAGTCGTCCTAACTCCTGCCTCCGAGTTCCTAGTCTAGCTTTTCTTATTATCGCCCTTTCTCTTCTCTTTGCTGCTTCCCTCAACTACTGATGTAACTCATCGTGAAAAGCTTCTGCTTGGAGTATCTCATAATCTTATGGCGTGAGAGGAGACTGTTGGCTGACTTGCGTACCAACAGACTGACTAACGGTATCCTGAGAGACACTTTGACTAACACATGACGAAGAGGCCTGGGACAAGGCCTGTGACACAGTAGAGGCGGTGCCATTGCAGCCTCAACGCTGGCTGCTGCTGCCCTAGCCCTCCGCAATGTCGTCCTTTTTCTGGCTTCCCTCCGCAGCCTCCTTTACTCTCCTTGGCCTAACTCCAAGAAGGTAATCGGTCGACTGACCTCCTTTACTCTCCTTGGCCTAACTCCAAGAAGGTAATCGGTCGAGTGAGTGCAGTTTTCCGAGTCACTCTAAGATTCCTCACTAATCGTTCCTCCTCACCGCTTTCTTCTTCACTCATGAGCTACAGTGGTGTGTGATCTAAACTAGAATCCACACTGAATCCTACCTCAGCATGACACCCAACCGAGTAATAATAAACAATATATATTTTTTTATTTTTTTTTCCATCGAATCTGTCTTTTTTTTTCGGGGCCCAGTGCCCAAGGCAAAATACAAGATGTGAAGGAAAAGGTCTAGATTCAGGGGTCGCAAGGTCTCCAATCCTTCTCTGTGAGGTGGAGTCCCTCCCCTGTAGCCAAAAGCAGTAAGTCAACAGAAAACAAAAGGCCACAACAGATAACAAAAAGGCTACATGTAATCTAGGAAACTAATTCCAAGAAAGGTAGAACAGAAAACAAGTCAGCTACTTGTAGTCAAAGAAACTAAATCCAAAAGAAGCTAAGGCCATAACAGAAAAAAAAAGGCTACATGTAATCTGAGACAATAAGTCCTAGAAAGGTAGAACTGAAAAGCAAGACAGCTACTTATAATCAAAGAAGCTAACTGGAATCCCTGTGAGTTGATCTCATTGTAATGTTGTCCTTAGGAAAGGTCCAAACTGGAAGTCTCCAGTGCACGTGTCAATTGTGGCCAAAGAAGGTGAAGCCGCCCAGTGTTTCTGAAACCATAACACTCCAGCTCGCAGGCTCGTTGGCTTTCCAAGCCGCTGTTTCCAATCCAAATAAATGATGTGGCGCAAGTCTTTTTTCAGTCAGACTGGAGAAAAGTAGTCAAGTGGTCACCAGCAGCCAATGCCAGATCCTAATGGTAATTATATTTCTATTTTTACATTATTCTAAAACAGATTGCAATGCAGCTATTGTCTATCCTATCTGCAGTTGTCTGTTAGTTGTCAACAAGTCCGTACAAAAACAAAAATAAATCAGCAGTGGAGATGCATAGTGGACGATAATTTGTCTAATAAGTCCAGCTGCGAACAGTTGTCGGAATCTTCCCTCCCCTTGTATCCCTCTTGAGTAGTCTCTTATGTCGACGCCCTGAGCATTTGGTTGAGCAGCGTGTCTGGATGTGTGGCCCACCCTTGAGCCCCAAGTCTATACTAAGCCTGCCAGCCCTGCACCTTATTTATCCTCGCATGCAACGAGCCTTACTTCCGGATCTGGTTAATCAAGAGGCAGTTTAAGGACAACGCCCAAGGTCCTCAAGAATTATTTAACAGACAGGACGACGATCACAGCCAGGGTTCAACTGGAACCCGCCAGAAATATTTATAGACGGTCTGGTGAGCGTCTCTTATAGGGCTGGGATGCCCAACATGACCTCTATTGCGCAGCAAGCGGAACCAAGGACTTGCGGCAAAGCATGCATGTACTGGTCCCAGTGGGTTGGCATGGTGACCATGACCCGAGTGCTTCATCCAGGGCCCTTCAGAGGCTTCGCCTGTCTCCCACCAGCTTGCTGCCCAGGAAGAATGGTGACTCTCAAGGTTGAGCGCTGGCGACACGTCACATCGAGAGGACTCTCAGGACATAACTCACTTCCTCACGGTAAGAAGTAATGAAGAGGGTAGATAAGGAAGAGAGCAACGTACCTCAAATGCTGCTCCCAACCACAAATTTCTCACCGGCAACCTAATGTGCATTTACGATGACCGGTCCTTGCCTTGGCACAACAAACAGCGAAATGCAGTTCCACCTCGGCTGAAATGCCCGCAAGCTCTCATCATCCAGCGTACATCCCAATGTCACCTTATAGCCTTCCTGGCACGCCAACACGACCCTGGGCCGCCGCGCGTCCAACGCCTAAGCGTTATCACTTCCCCGCACCGCATGCGAAGCACCGAACAGCTATTGCAAAGAACCAGCAAGCGTAGTCCGAACCAGCTCCGATACCAAATTGCAAGGAAAATGAGCAATAGCGAGATGACAGAATCCAGATTGCACAATCACATTGAAATCCAGAAAGTCTCGCAGTGCCCAGTAAGCAGCATTGCTCCAATGTTAAACCAATGGAGAATCGAAACACTGAAACCGAATGTCAATGAGAGCTTACTCTCGTCATCACCAACATAAGAGTTCAGGCCCTTCCCCCTACTTGGCACTCGGCGCTCAGACTACTCCCCACACAGCTACTATCTGCCTACGAATTGACAATGCAACTGTTGACGTCAGCAGCCACCGAAGTACATGAAGATGTCGCCCAATGCAGACCATCGCCAATACCAGGTATGAGCCCCCACATCATCATCCTCATCTTTTCTCTCTCTCTCTCCCTTGTCTTTCTCCCTTGTCTTCCCTCTTTACACTTGAAGACCAACACAGCGCCTTGCTGTTCATCCAATCCCAGCCAGCTATGGAAGCTGGGCTATGGCGCTGCCCACAGCAGCGCCCTTCTTCCTACACGACCGCACGTGCGCAACACCTTGGCCCAGCCCCCGCGCGTCTGCTCCAGCAGCGCTGCCGCAAACTGGCAAGCGCCCGAATGTCTCCCCAGGCAGCGAGCACTTTCCTATATGGAAAGAGCTCGGTCTGGTCTGCGGCCTTTCTGGGATGGGCCTGCGCCCGGAAGCTTTGGGTAGGCCCCAGGAGGCTGGCCTGCTGCTGCTGCTGTTGCGGTCCTGGGCCCCGTTCGGTTACGTGCCCCAACTGCCCGACGTGTATACACTGCTGCAGATGTGGCCGAGTAAAGTTCTGCTGCTCATGGCCTGGGTTTTCCCTCAACCAACTGACGCGACGAAACTGTCTGACCCCCAAATGCAAAATTGACAACAATGGGCCCCTCATGATTTTCTCAGGCCTGCCTTCACTTAAGGTGGCCGCACTTGCAAAATTGGGGCCCTTAGGCCTGCCGAGGAGCCAATTCCTCGCACTGGGTTATTTGGAGTTAAAAAAAATAAAATAAAAATGCT
>BFEA01000097.1:2776340-2787140 GCA_003427395.1 Chara braunii
CCCCCCCAACAAACACTCACTGCCCCCACTGTTGAAACATAGTCTTATCGGACCCTTGTGGCTATGGCTGCAGGCTGCAGGCAACTACAGAAAGCTGTTCTGTCATGATAAGCAGTAAGCAGTAAGCAAACCCCCTCCTCCCCCCCAACACATCCACCCACCCACCCTCCCACCCTTTGCCCCCGCTATCGGACCCTTCCTTGTGGCTGTGGCTCGTTCGAACAGAGAGCACAGTCTGGCTCCTTTTCAAGGGCATGTCAAATTACAAGTGGACTCATGCTTCTTCCCATCAGGGGTAGAAGCCTTACAATTGCAAAGCACAATCTGCCTCATCGGTGGGAACATAACTGTTATGTAACTGAATGAACTCCCGTCCACAACAAATCCACACGTTCCCATACACGCATACAATTATGAAGCAGAGTTGGAGGCGGCAAATCCACACAAAACCAGAGTGAAATACACAGCCGAAGTTCAGCACACAAAAATAGAGTTGAATTCAAAATTCAAAATTCAGTTCTGATCCCCCCTCTTCCTCCTCCAATCAATCAGAATTACAAAAGTCCCAAGAATCGACAACTGTGTTCCAACAACCTCGAACAAATTAAAACAGAATTTCAATGCGTCGTCAGGAGCCTTCTTCTTCCTCTACCGCAACTCCACAACCCCGGCTACACCAGTCCAAAGCCGCAGAACACCAGCGCCACATCACCCAAGCTCTCCCTGAAACAGCGCCTAGTAGAAATGCAGGCGCCCAGTCAGCTCCCACATGGGAGAGCAGCACTGGTAACCCCGGATGAAGAAGAATCATCAAACTCAAAGAAGACAAGGAAGATGCTGCCACGAAGGAGAAGAACCAGTAGCAGCACCCAACCCCAACTGCACAGATATGGTGAAGTGCCACCAGCGCTGAAGCTTCCCCCAGCTTGCTGATACGGCCTCCAGCTATGGCCGCTCACCCACCAGGAAGAAGATGGCTGCGTCAACGCAGTCTTCCACAGCGCGTCACCCAAACTCTCCCAAAACGAGAAAAATGAGAAAAGAACCCGAACAAATTCGACCTCAAAGTATTTCTAGACTTCCCTCACTTACCGCACCCTGCGACCTAAGACCTACGAACAGGAACGGGCCTACACAGTCCACCACTACGGTACCTGTCCCAAGCAGTAGCAGAATTTATGGCCTGGGAAATTACCGTCAACTTCAGAAATGTCCCTGTCGGGACTAGGCTGGTAGTAGTGGCAGGTTAGGGCCCCGAGCGCAGAAAATTTTTACAGATGGCCCGATTATGTTACAGCTCGCTCGTAAACTGAAAGTTCATTGCATTCCAGTCTGAGACATCCACTTTGGGGTCTTCCCCTGTGAGTTTCCTAGGATGGGCCATCCTGGGGAACCTGGGTTCCTGCTGGCTTTGAGCTTGGAACAGGTCCTACGGCAGGAACAGTACGTGCACCAGGTACAGTGGATGCTTTGAAGCCTCCCCAAGAGTCAGTGATGGCTTCCCCTTTGGGCAAGGAACTGGCTGAGTCTTGGGAGAGAGCTGACTTTTTGAACTCGCAGGAGGAGTGGGATGCATGGGAATGAGACAGTCAAGAAGGCAGCCGATGAGTCGGTCAGGATTGGCCAAACTAAGTGGCAGGTTACGGGCCCTAGCTTAGAAAAATTATAAAAATGACCCAGTTATGTTACAGCTCGCTGGGAAACTGATTCATTGCATAATATGCAAGGAACCCGACTGTTCATCACTTGCTGGAGTGCATCAGATCACATGCATATACACCATACTTGCAACCGCACGAGCCGCACATTCGTGCGGAGTTCCGTGTGGGGGGTGCCTGTGCGGAATCGCGCAGGTTTTTTTTTATTATTATTATTTTATTTTTTTTGGGGAGGGGGGATGGGGGGGGGTGTATGACAGGACGCTGGGGATATAGCGAGTAGAGGGGGACATGGAGAGGAGGAGCAGGATGTGGCCGAGGAGGACGACGAGAATAGCGAGGACAACGACGAGGAGGAGGAGCAGAGATGGGGGAGGAGAAGAGATGGACGGAGGGAAAGAGGAAGGGCGGGAAGAGGACGAGTGGGAGGAGGAGGAGACATGGACGGAGAGGAAGGGGAGGACATGACGAAGGTAAGGAGACGAGGAGGCATGGAAGATGGCGAAGTACGAGGAGGAGGAGGAGACAAGGAGGATGAGGAAGGGCAGGAGGAGGACGAACAGGAGGAGACATGGAGGGCAGGAGGAGGACGAAAAGGAGGAAACGAAAAGGAGAAGGGCGGAGGAGACATGGAGGAGGAAGGGGAGAAGGAGCAAGGTGAGGCAGCGCTCTCGCAAAAAAAAAAATTAATCCCGCTTATAATTTTGGCGGGGGGTCTCGAACGCACCGTTTCGACCCCCGGCCTTCTTTTTTTTTTTTTTCGGAGGGGGGTGACGGGTTGTTCCCCGCACATGTTGTGCGCCGCACGTCGGGAACTGCCTGCACGAGGTGCGCTTGCATGTATGATATACACAGATTTCACAGATTGCGATGTCTCACACAAAGAGAAGATGAATGAGAACCAGGTAGCTCAACTCAATTATCAAACCAGATTAAAGAGGGAACATCGTGAGTCCAAAATATTCAGTGCCGAACAGAGTTACAAGTCTTCTTCAGTCAACATGAGTTCCAGGTCTGGCTCTCATCAGCGCCAGCTGCCGAATGTCAACTACAGCGCTCGACAGGTAAATGTCACCATAGCTCACGCCTCCCCCTCTTTCGTCTGCTTTCTTCTGTCTCTCCCTCAAAGTCCTGGTCTACTCCCACTCATCATGCATGCACACTCCCTATCACATGAGGATCTACTCTGAATACTACTCACTGGTACCTCTATGACTAACCCCTCTTCTACTAACAGCTCTTACTGGCGCAGCTATGGCTGCCTGTCCAAGCCAGCGCCCAGCTCCCTTCTTCTTCCTAGCGCAGCTCGCAAGCCTAGCGCTGCTCACTAGCATCCAGGCGCACAAGTGCTTCAGCACTTCCAAACACTCATGCCAATGAGAATCTGCCGAATGAGGAGGTTGGCCAGTCCTTTATACTGCTGAACTGGTCTGGCGAGGTCTACTTTCAGCCTCCCTCTGCCTGGGACTCTTCCCCAGTACCTGCTATTGCAAAGTGTGTGTCCCAGTACCTTTTCCCATGATCTGCTGCTGCTTTGGGCCATCGGGCCTGTCTTTTGGATTCCTGGTCTGAATCAGGACTGACTCGTGGGATTATGACTGGATAGGGACTGTGGTCTTTGACTCGTTGCTGAACAGTCATGACTTTTCATCGAGGAGACATGACTCTAATTCAGTCTTGAAAACTGTGTCCAATACCTGTTCGTTTAGGACCTGTTGTGACTTTTCAAAACAACTTTTCATATCATTTTGGATGCGATATTTGCCTCAGGAACTTTGTCTTTTGGGTTGCTGCTCGTGAATTTAAGTTCTGGCCGACAGGGCCCCTCGGTGTTGGGCATTCATCTGGGGTCTGATTCGTAAAGGCCCTTTTAAATAACAATGCAGGCAAGTAATGGGCAAATGAAGCAGACCTAACAACACCACAACCTACCGTCGTCAGCCAAAATAGAACGTCCAGTTATTATAGCTGTGTATTTGGGGTAGATTCCAGTCTAGACAGAGCAATGATGACTGGACACATTCTATTTGTGTCTTCACGGCGTTCACGCGGTAGGAGGACACTGACCAAACAGCGTAATAAAAGAAAAAGTTGCCTGAAAGCAAAGACGTCGACAACGGGCCTTGCCGGACTACTCACCAAATGGACAAAAGACAAAAATTATGGCAGTGGCTGCAGTGCACCTTTCCATGTCCTAGCGGAAGATTCATTCTCATTTTGCACATTTGGTGGTGAGTGGTGCGGCGACGCCCAATGTGGAAAAGCAATGAACCCAAACACTCCATGGCTAGTTTCAACAAAAAAAAAAGCAAAATAGTGCAAGAACCCCTGGATCAACTACCGTCTTCCCCCGAACAGACCGCATCCTCATCGTGAATGAATATGAGTTGTAAGTCCGGCCAGATGCAGCCGGCACCCTACCCTTTTGCTAAGCTATAGCGTGTTGCCTGCGCAACATCGATACAGACATCAGGAGTCAGGACAATCTCTTTGAGGACAGGTGTCAAGGACAGTTCAGAGTGGTCGTCCGTCACGCCAGAAGTCACAAGTTGACATCCCGTTTTTTTCCTGAGAGGTATGGCCAGCATGTTGCGTGAGCAGAATCCGTACGTCCATCAGCAATCAGGACAGGACAATCTCGAGCACCAATGTCAAGGACAGTTTAGAATCATGGTGGTCTGTCACGCCAGCAGTCGCGGGTTCAAATTCCGTTTTTCCCGGGAGGTATAGCTATCCTGTGACTATGCTCCTTGGCCATATCCGCAATCTGTGTTTGCAGTTTACTTACCTGGCCAAACATTTTAGAGATCTGACCAGGAAATTCATTGAGCAGGTGACAGTCTATGGGAGCACGTACATGCTTGACCAGATATGTCTTGACCAAGTTGACATCCCGTTTTTTTCCTGAGAGGTATGGCCAGCATGTTGCGTGAGCAGAATCCGTACATCCATGAGCAATCAGGACAGGACAATCTCGAGCACCAATGTCAAGGACAGTTTAGAATCATGGTGGTCTGTCACGCCAGCAGTCGCGGGTTCAAATTCCGTTTTTCCCGGGAGGTATAGCTATCCTGTGACTATATACACATCTAGATGTGTATAAGAGACAGGTCTATGGGAGCACGTACATGCTTGACCAGATATGTCTTGACCTCAGTGTCCGGCAAGGAGGGGATTGTTTTGAAGACAGCCTCATGGTCCACAACAGTGGCTTTCCGTTTTTCCTCCTCGGCCTTCTCTTTCTTTGCCACTGCCTTGTCGTAGAGGACTTGGAACAATGGTTTGTCCTCTTTGTCAGCCGCATCCAATTAGGCCTTTAAGGTTACTGAAGCCTTTACCGCTGCCATGTTAGAACTACCAGGGTTTTCAGCCGGCATCTCAGAAAAAGATTCAGCAAGTCCCTCAAGGTGAGTGATTTCCCTCTCCCTTCTATCTCTCTCTTCTTTTCGTCCACGAGTCTCTACGTCAAAGAAGAGAAGGTAGAACTCCTAGCCGAAGCGGGCATTACATTTGGACTAGAGAGCAACAAATTAAAAAAAAATAATAATAATAATTTAGATGAGAGTTTTGATCAGACCGAATACGAGATCCCCTCGAGTCCAATCTGATCAATTTTGTGAACATACAGCAAATTCAGACAGCGAGGAACGCCATGCATCAATGGAGAATTGAGTGGTGTATAAGGTGTGAGTCAAGCCATGGACTGTGCAGTAAAAATATACAAAACATCTCGGCCAAGATCCCCTCAGCAGCGAGTGATCTAACCAAAGAATAAAACTTTGTGTCCCAGACAAAAAGAGAATGATCTGACGTCAACAGATTTAGGCCTAAGGGGCCCTTCCTGCTTGGGCCCGGTCCCACTGGGTACCCAAAAGGTCCCAAGTAGGTTGTGACCAAGTCCCCACCAAGAAGAGTCCCACATGGACCTACTTCCTGCCTCTACCGAACTGGAAAACGAATTTTACCTTCAAAAAGAACCTACAGTCTATATCTGTTCAGAGGCAAAAAGACAATGCACTGTAGAAAGGTATGGCATCCAAAGCAAGATAACTCATTTTTTCATCCATCAGGTGAGAAAGCAGTTTGCATACTCATACACACAATCAAGACCACAGAGGATTAGGAAAAAAAAAACAGAATAATCCCAACAGGACAATCAAAACCATGCACACATGGGCATCCCTTAGGTGCACGACACTTACCTGAGTGGCCTGAGCTTCGAGATGAATAGAACTCACCCCCCTCTCATATGGTCCTCCTGACCCCTTTAATGCTACCCCTACACTAGTACTATCTACTAGGAGGGTCTGACTCCAACACCCAAGTGCATCGCCGGATCCCCCGCTGATGCTGCAGAACAAAGTAGCAACTTGCAGTCTATAGATGCAGAATGGCTGCTTTCCCTCAAGCTCGCCTACTTGAGGGAAGCCCTAAAGTCGCCAAGTGTCTCCCTTGAATCAGATTCTAAGTGTGAGTGCCTCTCACTGTCCCCTCTCCCAAATTGTCACACGAAGTCTTCTCGAAGTCTCTCGCCATTCCAAACTTACTCTCAAACAACCTGGTCAGGTCCAGTGTCGACCCAACACGACCTAACCAGGTCGGGGCAGCATCCCTTTCCATGCTGCCCCACTTCCCTCAGCTTCAAGCCCTAACCCTAAGTGGTAGCCCTCCACTTAGGGTTGGTGCGGCAAAGTCAACTCTCGCCAACAAGTAGAATCCGCTCTGATACCAATGTTATGATCCTGGCCAATTTTGAAGTACACATTCATGAGAAAGCACAATGCCGTCCAATTGCGAAAAGAAATGAATGAACTTGAGAGGAGAGAGAGTGCTCTTATTCAAACAATAACTATTAAGAATGATGTTGAATGGCTGAACCAGAATCAATGTACGAATCCCTATTCTACTGCAGGTACAACATGAGGTCCACCATAGCCATGGCCACCCTTCTACTTCCTCTTCCTTGAAGGCCGAGGCTATGGCAGACAGCTAGGGCCTTGCCCTGATGTGCAAAAGACAACTCAAAGCAGCTATGGCTGCTCCAGCTCAGGCCGCAATGCTCGACTCTGCCTCGAAGCTTCTTGGTGTAGCTCTAACCCAAATGGGGCGTTCCAGATGCAGAGTCCACCAAGATGATGACGATGGCATCCACCATAGCCAGGTAAGTACCTATGGCGTTCCCCCTTCCTAGTCCTCGTCTTCCTCATCCTCCAGCCCATGCTCCTCCACCATAGCAGAGGTGGGGAGTTGGGCGCTCCTTCCTCCTCCAGCCCATGCTCCTCCACCATAGCCGAGGTGGGGAGCTGGGCGCTCCTTCCTCCCCAGCAGCGCTGCTCCAGCCAGCACTCCAAGCAGTGTGTTGCCAAACTTGCACACCGTAGAATTAGGAGGAGCTCTTTGCTCCTCCAGGAGATATGGCGGTCTGCTTACCTCTTGGGCGGCGCGACTTCCAGGCCGCGTGGCCTCCAAGCGACCGCTAGGCAAACATCAGTGCAGACTCTGATATTGCTCATACAGGCCCTAGACTCAGACTACTTGGGCTGGTACCCGCCTAGACCTAGCCTACAACTACTGGGCCTCTAAAAATGCCAACTTTGTCTTCTTCTGCTCGGCATCGAGTACCCGGCACATCTACCTCTCTTTTGTGTGGTACCGTCCTACCTGCTACTCGAGTGTTTTTCCGCTGCTCTAAGCGTCGCGCACCTCTTTCCCCGCCACTTGAGTGTTTTCCCCGCTGCAACCCTCAATGTCACGCGCACAGGTAAGTACCGGCCCTTCGGGCCTCCTGCACAGACGAGTACCCTTGTGGGTCACACACACACACACACTCAAACCGACAAGCACTCAGACAGGCACGCAGACCAGTAAGCACACACAGAGACGGACTTAGAAAACTCAGCAACAAGCGGGAAACTCTGCAAGGCATACATTCCATTGGCAAAACTCGGAAATCAGTTGTGCGTCTCAGTCCGTGTTTGGTAGGTCCCCAATTGCAAAACGAAATGAATGAACTTGAGAGGAGAGAGAGGGCTCTTATTCAAACAATAACTATTAAGAATAATGTTGAATGGCTGAACCAGAATCAATGTATGAATCCCTCTTCTACTGCAGGTACAACATGAGGTCCACCATAGCCATGGCCACCCTTCTACTTCCTCTTCCTTGAAGGCCAAGGCTATGGCGGACAGCTAGGGCCTTGCCCTGATGTGCAAAAGACAACTCAAAGCAGCTATTGCTGCTCCAGCTCAGGCCGCAATGCTTGACTCTGCCTCGAAGCTTCTTGGTGTAGCTCTAACCCAAATGGGGCCTTCCAGATGCAGACTCCACCAAGGTGATGACGATGGCATCCACCATAGCCAGGTAAGTACCTATGGCGTTCCCCCTTCCTAGTCCTCGTATTCCTCCTCCTCCAGCCCATGCTCCTCCACCATAGCCGAGGTGGGGAGCTGGGCGCTCCTTCCTCCCCAGCAGCGTTGCTCCAGCCAGCACTCCAAGCAGTGTGTTGCCAAACTTGCACACCGTAGAATTAGGAGGAGCTCTTTGCTCCTCCAGGAGATATGGTGGTCTGCTTACCTCTTGGGCGGCGACTTCCAGGTCGCGTGGCCTCCAAGCGACCGCTAGGCAAACATCAGTGCAGACTCTAATATTGCTCATACAGGCCCTAGACTCAGACTACTTGGGCTGGTACCCGCCTAGACCTAGCCTACAACTATTGGGCCTCTAAAAATGCCAACTTTGTCTTCTTCTGCTCGGCATCGAGTACCCGGCACATTTACCTCTACTTTGTGTGGTACCGGCCTACCTGCTACTTGAGTGTTTTTCCGCTGCTCTAAGCGTCGCGCACCTCTTACCCCGCCACTTGAGTGTTTTCCCCGCTGCAACCCTCAATGTCACGGGCACAAGTAAGTATCGGCCCTTCGGGCCTCCTGCACGGACGAGTACCCTTGCGGGTCACACACACACACACTCAAACCGACAAGCACTCAGACAGGCACGCAGACCAGTAAGCACGCACACAGACAGACTTAGAAAACTCAGCAACAAGCGGGAAACTCTGCAAGGCATACATTCCATTGGCAAAACTCGGAAATCAGCTGTGCATCTCAGTCCGTGTTTGGTAGGTCCTTACACGGCAGTCGTCCTGCTGCTTCGCCAAGAGGGAGAAGTGGCGGAGCGCCTGAGGGAGGAGGTGAAGCTGGAGGGTGATGCTGAAGACCTCAATGGATATGCAGATGTAGAAGGACGGAGGCAGAAGTAGTCCTAGGCTATGGAGGTGAGGGAGAAGGACCTCTAGCTAGGCTATGGAGGTATAGTAGAGGTAGAAGGAGGACGAAGGAGGTGGGAACTGGGAAGGAGACTCGCCTTTGGCTATGGCGGACTTGCATCTTCATCTCCAAGGTTGGCACTGCATCTGGAAGGCCCCTGAAGGAGGAATCGGTGGGTTCTGGACTTCATCCGGTAGTGTAGGTTCAGCATCTGTTGATGGAGAGGACATGAGAGCATTTTTTGCACGGCCCTTTGAATACCCGAGCTGGGCTTGGATATTCCGCCATAGCTGGGTGCCATACCGAGGTGGATGGAAGGTGTGGGAGGTCAACAGAGGGCTCTTTATGAGGCCGGCCGTAAGGTGGAGTAATCGAACATTGACTCTGGCTCTTTCATTCACTGTTGTTATTTACTGTTTACAGCAAGATGATGGTGACAATGATGAGGGCGAGATAATGGAGGCGAGATGCGGCATCCGTTCCAGCTTGTCTTCTTCTTCTTCTTCTTCCTCTTCTTCTTCTTCTTCTTCTTCTTCTTCTTCTTCATCTTCTTCTTCTTGGAGATGATGAGGGGCAGATAATGGAAGTGAGATGTGACATTGGTTCCAACTTGTTTTCTTCTTCTTCCTCCTCCTCCTCCTCCCTTGTCTTATGCTTGTCCAATCTTTTTTCGAGTTTCGCATTGGGAGCTCACCAGGGCCATAGCACGCACAAAAATTGACTGCACCGACTTCGACGATTTTTCGCTCTCAGAATCGTGCACAAAAAGATCTGAAAAAAAAATCTGGTCCGTAGGCTTGGTGCTGAAATTTTCAGGAAAAAGGTCAAAAAACATTTAAAAAGTTGAAAACAACAGATTCTAAGACAGCAACCTAACTTCTGGTGGCATTCTTTTACTTGTCTTTTTTTGCAATGTTTTGCTCCCCGCAGCTACTGGTAGGCCCAAAAACTTTGCATTTCCGGGCCATACCCATAGTCATCTGCATTGGGAAGTGCCAGGGGGACTGGTCGTTCAGACCGCCAGAACATGGCCCAGATTACCTTTGTTTTTTTTTTGTTTTTTTTTTCCTTAACACTCTTTAATTGAATAGCGGGTCTCGCGTAACGCTCCCGCGAGATCCCGCTTTCCGCTGTTGGGAAACGCGGTGGGACCGGTAGGCGGGCCCAACAAACAAAGCATGAGGCGTTCGGGGCGGGCCGGCCCGGCGAGGCACAGGTTGGACGGCCTGATAGAGGTTTCGGGGATCCGCACCAGATGGTTCCCGAAACATCTATCGGGCCGTCCAGCCCGGAGCCGCTCGACAATCTTAACGGTTGTCGCCGGGAGGCCCATTGCCGAATTTCGGGGACCGTGAATCTCGTGCAGGGAACCGGGAAAATGCAGTGGTTTTTTTTTTTCGTTTCTTCGCTCGGCACCAGTGGAGAGCGAATCTTGAATCTTCGTTTCGTCAGCCAGTTAGCACGTCGGCCAGTTTGCATCAGTCGTATTAGAGATCTCCCTCACGTCGGCCAGTTTGTGCGCCGAAGATCCCAGCACGAGAGGGGTAGCCATGCGCGCGCGCGCGCGCGCGCGCGAGAGAGAGAGAGAGAGAGAGAGAGAGAGAGAGAGAGAGAGAGAGAGAGCGTGCATCGTTCGGTGAGGGAGTGTGTGCATCGTTCGACCTTCAGGTGGTCGAGAACAAAGAGAGAGAGAGAGGGAGGGAGCTACATGATAGTAAAGAAGGTGGTTGGCAAGGACTCGAAGGAGGGGGAGAGAGAGATCGGGTGCATTGTCTGAGGCAGAGAAGAAGTGAGAAGAAGTGATTGTTCGCCCGCGTCAGTATCCGGCAAGAATGGCAGATCAAGGTAAGTTTGCTTTGTTTTTTTTCATTTTTTTC
>BFEA01000097.1:2805216-2816397 GCA_003427395.1 Chara braunii
GGGGGAGGGCATGAAGAATTTATATTAACGGATGCACTTCGGAACATTTGTGCAGATGGACCCTTGGCTAAATACATTCCTAGCTGCTTCTGGCCCTCAGTCAGTAATTGGAGCTGAAGTTTATGCCGTCCTTCCCATCCTACCACCTGTCTTCACCCCTGCAAGAATCATTGACTGCCTTAACCCCCTCTCTCAAAATCTCAACGAATTACTCTTCAATGTAAGAACGGAGACCGCAAACGAAGTTTACAGAGTTCATGTCCATGCTATAAAGCTCAGAAACCCTCTCTCTCCTCCCCCTCCCCAACCTCCACCCCCTAATACACCCCCCTCACCCATCCTACCCTCCAACCCGCCCCAGTTACCTCCAACCCTCGCCACCCCTCCATACTCCTCATCACAGTTCAACCAGGCTACTATTGATGCGTTCGAGCAACTGAAGAAGCAAATGGCCAGCAAGCTGGAAGAAAACCAATTATCGATTGAGCAGCTCAAGAAGCATCTCATCGAGAAGCAGGAGGAGAGCTCAACCTTAAACCAGTTGTACCAGAACCTTCAGTCGGAAATGTATGGTATTCAGCAGAAGATCAACGACAAGTCCCAGCCCGCCTACGACGAGCTGTCAGCCTGGAAGTCCACCTTTGCGTCACTATGTTACTTCGCTCAAATTGAGGCTTACATCCGTTTCCTGGAGATCAATATGAACTATTCCTACTATCCCATTGGAAAGGCGTTCGCAGCGGATTTCACTGCAAGAGTGGCGTCAGTCGCCAAGGATTGTACAGAGCCACTCATAACCAAGCAAGTCAAGAAACTTCTTGATAAGGCTCTGAGGTAAGCCATGGACAAGACCGTACCTATCATCAAGTCTGAGTACAACTACTGCATGAGCCTCGCAGGAGAGAAGCTCACAGGTAAGCAAAGGGTCGTCGCCCGACAAAAAAAAAAAAAAAAAATATCACCCCGGACCGTAAATAGGTCCACGCCGTCAATGTTATGGGGCTTATCTTTTATCCTCTGTATCCTTGCAGATTGGGCATTCCCAAGTGGGAGCATTCTTCGTACCGAAAGAAGGACGAGAATTCCAAGACGGGCGACAACAAAAGATCATCAAAGAGGCATTATGAAGAGACCAAGGACAGAGGATACGACCACCACAGAATGGCCAAGAGGACTCACGCGGACCACTCCCTCCCCTCAACCTCTAATCCAGCAAGACCCGCACAATAGCACTGCGCCATTCACTATACCCACCATACTCTCCATCCTATCTAACTTACAACCCCCCCCCTCCTCTTCAGACCTCTGCCTCGCAGCATTCGCCCTGCAAGAGCACTCAGCATGGCTCAGAAACCCCGATACCTTCACCGCCGCCACCCCCTCAAAGCATTTCTCCAACTGGTCCCTTCTACTCTCCTCTTCCTCTAGAAGATATTCGCACTCAGTACTCCAATGGATCCGTCACGGCGTCACACTTTAGTTTAAGGGCACTTCGCATATTCCCACTCCCAAGATTATTGAAGTAAGAAGAATGGTAAAGAAGGTACTCCCGGCTTCCCTTTTCAAACAAGCCCTCAAGCTCCAATCCCCCCCTCCACTCATAATTCGAAACCATACCAACCCTCCCCACCACATCGACTTCATCTCTTCAACCGTTACCCAACTTCTATCTACCGGAGTTATAGAGTATTCACCCAACCCCATCGTCATTAAACCAATCTTCGCAACAGAAAGCTCCTCCAAAACCCGTTTCATCTTGGATGTCCGCTTTGTCAACCTTTTTGTGACCTTTCCCGCCTTTCATTACGAATCAATAGACGATGTCACCGCTCATCTCTCCGGCTCTCCTTCTCAAGACTTCCTAACCTGTTTCGATATTAAAAACGGCTACTACCATATTCCAATCCACCCTAAGTCAAGACCTGACCTAACCTTTAACTGGAACGGCTTCAACTTTCAATTTACAACCCTCTGTTTTGGCCTATCTTCCACATGTTGGATTTTTACAACGGTGATGCAAGAAATAATGGTTGAACTACATACCCGCAATGTACTTGCTACCTCCTATATCGATGACTCTGCGCTCGCAAACAGGAGTCTACCCTTGCTTCTTTGGCAGACTTTCAACTATGTCGCACTACTACACAAGCTAGGTTTTTTCCTTAGCACCCACAAATGCTCATTCCTACCTTCCCAATCCATTCGCTTCCTTGGATTTACCCTCGACTTTCATTCCAAACGCGTTAGGATACCTGAAGATAAGATCACCAAGATAATTGTTCTCATCCAAACCTCATCAACCCCTTCTAGTAGAGCAATCGCTAAGATTGTCGGTAAGCTCGCTTCTCTATCAAAAGATTTCTTGCCCACCCACCTATATCTCTCTTCACTTTACAAAGCAATCTCATCTGCCAATTGGGATTCCCCGATCCCCATTTCCAATAACCTCACCGAAGACCTCATTTGGTGGATTTCCCACTTGCCCCACCTTCCCGGCAGACTCTGCACCCTCCGACCTGCCTCCCTATCAATCTTCACTAATGCTTCGTCCACTCAGATTGCCGCACTAATTCACCCCCAGAACGACCCTCCCATAACTTTAAACTAATGTCTGCCCCACAACCTTCTAAACTCATCCTCTACTCACAGGGAACTCTTCGTTATTCTTGAAGCATTCAGATTCCTCGACTCAGCCCACCCCAACCTTCTTTTTTCAATCTCCGTCAGGCTTCTTTATGATAGCCATGCAGCCATGGCCCTACTCCTGCATTTAAAATCTACGGACGAATCCTTCAATCCCTGGCTCCGGAATATCACCTTCATTTTACTCACCTTCGACACACTCCTTAGTCCGGTCTGGATACCGAGGAACTTAAATCAATCAGCTGATGCTATCTCAAAAATAGAAGACAGTACAGACTGAGGACTTGCTGACCACATCAAGGTGGAAATTTTCTCCAAGTTAGGAATCCCTGCAATTGACCTCTTCGCCTCTGATTATCACCACGCCTGTCCAACGTTCGTCTCAAGATTCTGGTCGATGAAGGTTTTCCAAATAGATGCACTCTCCCTCGACTGGAATCTCCTGCCCGCTCTTCCTTACCGTTGGTTGTTCCCACCCACCTCCCTCCTCCATCAGACCCTCACCAGATTAATCGCCAGCCCCTCATCTTACCTCCTTATCCTACCTTCCTCTCAACGCACCTCCTGGTACCCCTGTATCCTCTCCCTGGATATCAAGCACTGCTTCGTCATCCCCGAATCCAAATTCTCCTGCCTCCCCAGTCTCAGAGTTAATTTCGCCACTCCCAACCCTGCAATCCTCGGCCTCACAGCCATCCTCTTTTCGACCTAACTCTCCCGCCCTCCGCCTTTTCCATCAAGGCCGCACCCCATAACCATACCTCATAAAGGTCCCAATACTGCTCCACGTCCCCTGGCGCATCATTTCACCTAAGCTCCAACCCTCCTCTATCCCAGCCTGAACCCCGCCTATGCGAAAGTTGTGCCCACTCTCCCCCTCATACACCCCCGCCTCCTCAAACCATTTTTGTATACGCTTATTAAAAGCACCCCCACTCATTGCACCATCTCCACGCATCGGCCGAAACATGAAACCTTGTCTAATATCCTGACCTACCCGCTCATAGCTACTTATCATTTCGGGAAGCCATCCCAAGAACGTCTCCTCCTCACCCGTGGCCTCACGCAACCTTATCATAAATCTACCACCATGCCGATCAGTTTTCGTATAACTAGGCCGCGCAATCTTTCTCTCAAAATCAATCTCCTTATATTGCAAACGCAACCCCTCCCCGCACCGCTGCCAACTCTCCCGCAAATATAGAAACGCACCACCATCACGATATGCCTAGGCCTCGTATTATCCTTTCAGCATTTTCACCTTCTCCCGGATATATTTCAATACCCCCTTTAACTTCACCCACCTCAATGGCACCGCAGATTCCTCGATCAC
Source organism: Chara braunii (assembly GCA_003427395.1). Classification (NCBI taxonomy): domain Eukaryota; kingdom Viridiplantae; phylum Streptophyta; class Charophyceae; order Charales; family Characeae; genus Chara; species Chara braunii. Next base: position 2,809,193 of record BFEA01000097.1, read on the forward strand.
CCCCCTCTCCAAGGAGTACCCTCGATATGCTTTTCTAAAGGATCGTACCCGGCTACTTTGGCATGGATCCCCCTCACCATCTCTTCCAAGGAGACGAAAGCAGGCACTCAAGCAATTCAGAGCAGCATCTACTGTCGACGGTGACACAAGTGGCAAACCTGCGGCATTCGAAGTCCAGCACCGGCCCTCCACCTCGACAAGCCATTGGCTGCTGACGAAGGACAAGACATCCAGATCATTACAACTCATGCAGTCCCTGCCAACGTTGTTGCGCTCCAACCACTTATTCAAGGCAAGAAGAAGTTTCTTCATTCCACCTCTCCATCGCCGTCCAGCCCCATACTCTCCCACCAAGGCGCTGCTCCACTCAAGTCCAGCCTCGTATCCACCTTCGAACTCAGGAATATCTTTTTTCTGTCTCCAGCCGCCATCGCTCAGGTGTTTGTTCCACCATTCCCTGCAAGACGACGATGTCACTTGGGGGATGTTAGGGGAGTTGGGCGGTCTCGGAGGTGTGTGGGCCTACGGCCCATCTTTCTGACTCACTTTTGTGCGATCTGGCATCATCTGTGTTTCTTATTTTTCCTATTTATCTGGAACAGACCTGTGTAACATGATGCCTATTTTCGACCTTGACGTTGAAWGCAACTTCTACTATTCAGATGCATCCGGAGGGGATCCTCGACCTACATTAGCAACAACAACAGTTAGCTCGGTTGGGACCAGCGGAGGAGGCGGTTGTTTTTTTATTTCCAACTCCAGCTCGATCGCCAACCATTGATCCACACAATCTAAGGTCTGCAGTTATTTCCAGCTCGATCGCCAACCATTGATCCTCACAATCTAAGGTTTGCAGTCATAAGGGGCATTTGGGCAATTGGACCAAGTATTGCAACTCACCCGGGCTGAAGCACGGCCTTGCTGGCCCTCCCGGGCCCACTGCCCTGTCCCGCGACTGTATAAGTAACAGGCGTCTGACTGGCCACAATAGCTTGTGACCCTTCCCGCGCTGCGCCTTCCAGGGCCCGGCTGCTCGCAGCATTCATCGCGAACGCAAACCTGCACGCACGCCACACAGGAGCCAGGTCCCTTTGAGGTCGAGTCTTTTTCCCTCGCCTGAATTTTGGCGAAGCGGTCCCGCCCGCCCTCGATTTTCCCGCGGTGTGCGGGCCTGCGACCCACCTTTCCGACTCACTTCTGTGCGATCTGGCATCATCTGTGTTTCTTATTTTTCCTATTTATCTGGAACAGACCTGTGTAGCAGTACTCGTGATCCTACTATCAGTATTTTACTTGTATTACCCAAAAAAGTAAGGAGATCTTCGTTCCCCTCCTGGGCATGCCCGTGCAAAGAGAGCTTCCCGCCAGAATTTTTTCAATCGGTTAGGGGTGTGGAGGGTGGGGTCGGCCTTAGGCCCACTGGATAGAAGATTTTCAGTATTTTACTTGCTGTTGTGCAATTATCTCATTGGGTGGAGCCCTCCTTCAATCACGGAGTATAGGGAGGGTGTCAGGATCACTGCTGACAGAAGTCAAGTTTATTCCAAAAAATGTGGCGGTTACTTTGCTCACTGTTGTTGCAACCACCAACATCAGATCATTTGTGTCTGATGGCTGGGAAACACTCTGCCCTGATTTCCGGTGGGAGGTCTCTGTTTCTTTTTTTTTTTTGCCTTTCTCCTGTTTTCTCAGCCCAGAAATTCGTAATGAACATGTCAGGCCGTTGCCACTCAGTGTCACACTGGATCAGTCACACTCCTATCCGACTGCGAATGGGAGCTCCCCCCTGGCCAATATCGCCCACCTGCTGTATTGCACCTCGGGCGTGGTCCCACTAGCAACCGGATAGGATAGAAAAGAGTTTGAGTGGCAATTGAGTGACCCGAATCCTGTCGTACAGTACTGGTGATCCCACGGTCAGTATTTTACATGTACTACCAGAAAAAGTAAGGAGATCTTCGTTCCCCTCCTCCTCTCCTTAACACTGGGCATGCCGGTGCAAAGGAAGCTTCCCGCCAAAATCTTTTCAATCCGTTGGGGGCATGGCCAACCCCAAAAGAGAGTGGGGTCGGCCATAGGCCCACTGGATTTAAGTATTTTGCTTGCTGTTATGCAATTATCTCATTGGGTGGAGCCCTCCTTCAATCACGGAGTATATGGAGGGCGTCAGGATCACTGCTGACAGAAGTTGAGTTTTTTCCATAAAATGTGGCAGTTACTTTCTGCACTGTTGTTGCAACCACCACCATCAGATCATTTGTGATCTGATGGTTGGGAAGCACTCTGCCGTGATTTCAGGTGGGAGGTCTCTGTTTCTATTTTCTTTTTTTGCCTTTCTCCAGTTTTCTCACCCCAGAAATTCGTAATGAACCTGTCAGGCCGCTGCCACTCAGTGTCACACTGGATCGGCCACATTCCATTCGACTGCTAATGGGACCACACCCCTGCTGGTGGGTGCAGTCCCCGCATGCGCCCTCGTTGGAGGCTTGAGAACAAATGTGCGTGCTACGGGGTTCCCCGCTATAATGACAATAAAAAAGACCTGAAAGGCCATCCCGTCTGGATTCGACCTGTAATTGAATGGTTGGGATTCAAAAAAAAAAATTAAAAAAAATGGGAAAGCCCGATGACGCTTTTTTTTTTCCCTTTTTTCTTTCTTTAAACCACCAGTACTTCCTAGAGTCGTGCCCGTTAACGAGCCACGATTTTAGGAAATGTACGGGCTACTACAGGAGCGCCCAAATTCATCCGACTAAAAACTTTTCTACTCTATTTTTTCCCGCGGCTGATAGCTGGGCCAAGTACTGGTGGTTTAAGCCCAGGTTGTTATAGAGGTCGGGTATCGACCCAGGTGGGTACTGTCATTGGAGCGTCGAAGGGAGACTTCCCAGTAGGCAACCTACCCATTATTATTGCTGGCAACCGAATCGGAAGTTGTCATGGGAAGGTTTATTCCTGAGTTCGTGGTACACTGGTATTCCACTGGCGCGAATCATGGACTACACCCCCCCGCCAGGTGCGGCCTCATGGCTCCCACCTATTCTGATATCGGAGGGGACACCTTCCTGGTACTATTCCAGCTCAACCAGCTAGTGGGTACCCTGATGCGCGATGGCAGGACTGCCTCCCAACCCTGTGACGAACTGTTTTCTGCAACCGCGCAATTTTCTCCGCAAGGCCACTTCTACCCAGTATTATTGCCGGCAACCAAATCGGAAGTTGTCATGGGAAGGTTTATTCCTGAGTTGGTGGTACACTAGTATTCCACTGGCGCCAATCATGGACTACACCCCCCCGCCAGGTGCGGCCTCATGGCTCCCACCTATTCTGATATCGGAGGGGACACCTTCCCGGTACTATTCCAGCTCAACCAGCTAGTGGGTACCCTGATGCGCGATGGTAGGACTGCCTCCCAACCCTATGACGAACTGTTTTCTGCAACCTCACGATTTTCTGCGCAAGGCCACTTCGGGGATTGAATCGGGAGAGCCCGCTGGATTTTACATGAGTGCCCTTGCTTTTCTTGTTTTTCGGAATCAAGGCCGGGGTAATCCTGTGACGGTTGGTAGTTGATTGCGCCTTAGCGAGCACGAAAGATAACTGTTGCCATAACTTATTTGTTGTGGGGAATGAGAATTTTGGCGTGATCATCTCACGGGAAAATCTTTTTGAATTTTCAACTGATGTCGAGCCCCCGTGGGCTCTCAGAATTTGCTTCGTTCGGAATTTCTTTCTACAATTAGGATAATTTAGATTAGGAATTTGAGCGCATCTCAAGTTCTGCTGCACAACGCTTCTTACTTGCGCACGCCTTGCCGCGACAGGATCTGTGCTCTGACTTCTCCGCGCCGTAATCCTGCGTGTAACTGTAAATTTTGTTTTGGTGGGCGTGATTCCAACCGTAATCCCCTCGTTCTTGATATCTTTTGTGGCGTCCCTGCGCGCGAGTACTTCTCCCCCTGTTCTATTGGCCTGAAAGTTTGCATGACCGGATCGATGTGTAGAGTGAGGCTACATCCCCCACGCCGCGGCCTCCCCATGCAGTCGTAGGCACTTGCTTCCTTCTCCTTCCTTCCCACTCAGGCACAACCCCGGGTATCGCGTGCACGCATGCATGCTATAAATTTCGTAAACGCGATTAACTCCCTCTCTACGAATTTTGGAGTTAGCGTGGTCAAGAGGATCGACTAATGAGCAAGAGTTGGAAGGTGAGTAGAGAGTTGGGCGATCCGACGGGCTGGTACTCGGCTTGCGGGGTTGACGTGGGGCCACGACCGACTATGGCGCACGGGCAAACCTGGCTTGCATGCTCGGACTAAGCAAGGTGACAACTCTGTGTGGGTGTGAGGCGACGGACTGCCCGCATCGGGATGTTGTGGAGAGAGAGAGAGAGAGAGAGAGAGAGAGAGAGAGAGAGAGAGAGAGAGAGAGAGAGAGAGANGAGAGAGAGAGAGAGAGAGAGAGAGAGAGAGAGAGAGAGAGAGAGAGAGAGAGAGAGAGAGAGAGAGAGAGAGAGAGAGAGAGAAAGAAAGAGATGGGAGGTGTTGTGATGGTGTTTCTCTTCTACCATTCTGAGCAATTTTGGTATTCGGCGCAAGTCGCCCTTGTCCTTTTTTTTGGATCGGCATCTCGGATCTTTTCTTTGTTCCTTCTCAAAGACTAATGTGTGATTGTCTCCTCGACTTCCCTTCTTTTTTTTTTTTTTTTGCTTGAATGGGCAATCCGATTGGTTGGTCATCTGTGATTGAATATTGTGTGATCCCTGGGCCAATGGCCAAAGAATTTATCAACTTCTTTTGAGTGTGCATGTTTGAAGTTGTATGCATGAATGTTTGATGTCTGGGTATGACTAGATGGGCATGCTAAGCGATTAGATGTCAGCCTTGCGACAGGATTGCCCGCCTTTGGGATAACAAGCCCGTGCATATCAGTTAAGAGTTGCTGGCCTTATCCCACCCGACCGACGAACTGGTCTTGTGCACGTGAGTGTAAGCCCAACCGAGGAAGAATGCTACTTACATGCGTGTCTGCAAAACCTGTACTCGGCCTACTTCCCGAATGTATGCATTTCTTCCCATCCTGTAGTATGAATATCGAAAACCCCTTCGTATCACTGACCGCAAGTGTTTGAGGGATCTGGAATTCCAGGACTATTGGGAACACTCCTGCTTGTCAACGCGATCAAGGACGAAACCCCCGAATTTCCCTTACTTAACCGGGAACGAACGTGTTTGCGAGTGGGGCATCGATCAGGCCCTGGGACGTATCCCCAATCTCCCCAGCTGCCCTAGCCCATACACGTGTCACGTCGGCACGGAACCTGGAATCATTATCCTGGGGACCAAATTCCCTCCCTATCATCGCATCCTACCCTATCACTCCCTAACCATCGTCCCCTGGCGCGCAATCGCTCCTTACTGGCCTCAACCCCTGTGCTCAGAGTGTCTGTAGGACCACGAGTACCGAGCCTCCAGCTTCATCCGACGAACTCGCTCGGAGGAAGAACGACGGGCGCACAACCTTCGATTGAGGCCGGCCGCGTCTGATTTTGAGACTTACGACGTTCGACGTCGGCAGGTGACCAACCAGCGGGATACCCATAGCGTCCCAACGGTGCACCACATACGAGCCTGACCCAGACGACGGTGTTGCCCAGGAGGCTCCCACAATGACCCCTTGATACCTACCTATCTCCTCGGCACCGCCTTGCATACCTTCTATACTCGACTTCTGATACGGGTGGCCTCACTTTTGTCCCCTCCACCAGGCCCAGCTTGCCTAGAGTAAAAAATCCAGCCCCCATTGGGCATTGGTCCGAACCGTTTTCGAGCTTATGACTCAACATAGATCGCCTGTTTGTTCAGCGGAGCCCAACGCCGTTCTCTGCATCTGGCCAGCAATCAGTGTTCCTTGAGGTAAGAATTAGGCAGTGACCCGCTCGTGAGAATTTTTCCCAAACTGAGTGCCCGCACTGTCCCGAAAGCGAGACTGCAACCTCATCCCAAGGGAGCTGTCTCCTTGTCCCTGCCCAGCTTTCCTCGTGCGTCGGGCACCCGAGTGCGCACTGCCGACCCGTGCTGCCAACCCGTGCGTCTGAGTTCTCCCTCCCCCCAAACAGCAGCCGGAAGACAGATTAACGGTTGTATTGCTCACATGAAACAACCGGATGAAGATGACAATGAGCCGCAGAAGGGCAGAGTATTCGAAAGTACAAACTCCGATCGGAAATATGCTTCCCACGATGTCGCTTGGGGTAGCCGGCTGCTGCCTCTGCTGCCGATGAAGGAACGGAGTAAATGCCTCACAATGACAGGAGAGCTAGCATACATAACGTGCCGCAGCGCCCAGGCGAGAACAGGGCGGCAGCAGCAGCAGGGAGGTGGCACACCGGATAGGATTGGGGGCCACTCCCCAAGTAACTACGATCTAATTTACACAGAAGATGCACAGCAGGTTGAGCTCAGAAGGGGGTTGAGGCCTCGGCATTAACATAGAATTACTCGATAGGCAAAAAAGGCGGTCCCTACATGCAGCCTTCCATTTGCAGAATACAAGGGGGCGCAGCACGGCAAAACAGGTCACCACCTTACGGCAGCCCCGGCTGGAAAAGAAGGCGATGATGTGCTCGATCGGGTCTTGTAACGAAGGCACTTCGCAGTGCAACATGCTGCTTGAGGAGCAATCGCAGGCGTTGGAGAGTGCTTTGAGGAGCAATCGCAGGCGTTGGAGAGTGCTGTCACCACGACAGAGAGTGTGAACCCCGCTAATCCGCCGTCGTCACGTCTGGCGAAACACCAAATTGGCTCATGGGAGAACAGCAGGCAGTGTTTCGCCCCTGGCTCCAGAAGAGAAGGGGGGGTGGGGGCGTGAAATGGGTGAAATGAGCACAGGACTGAGGCACAAGAAAAGCCGGGACAAATTTGGCTGATAGCGACGGGCAAAGTAAACTGCTGGGCCTGAACATCGTTCCATCGTAAGACTCACCAGACAGGCTTTCCATTGCCCCAAAGACTCATCAGATATGTCCTACACCAATAACGAGCATTATCCTTCGATCAAAACAGAGTCAGATCTTGAAGTGTTCGAGTAGAGTACGGCCTTAAACCACCAGTACTTCCTCGAGTCGTGCCTGTCAACGCGCCACGATTTTTGGAAACGTACGGGCTACTACAGGAGCGCCCAGATTCATCCGACTAGAAACGTTT
>BFEA01000097.1:2818546-2830641 GCA_003427395.1 Chara braunii
CTGCTACCCCTCCAGGGCGATTTTCACCAGCACTATCCTGAACGCACCTGGCCGCAACATCAGTCGGGTACATGCGAGCAAAAAAAGGAAAAAAAAGAAGCTCCTTTTGGACCAGAGGGCTGCCGCGGCTTCAGAGCGGCTTCTCTCTCTCGCTCTCTCTCCCTCTCTCTCTCTCTCTCTCTCTTTCTCTCTCTCCCTCTCTCTCTTTCCCTCTCTCTCTCTCTGTCTCTCTCTTCTTCTCTCTCCTCCTCCTCACACGCACAGACACGTCCGAGTCCAGCGAAGGGTAGTAGACGGTCCGAGCAGCCAGTCGAGAGTCCAGCGTAGCATAGGAGAGCAGTCGTTCAAAGTCGAAGTCGAACGCAGGATCGCGTAGCAAAAGTCAAGTAGTAGATAAGAGTAGCGTAGTCCAAGTCCAGCATAGTGGAAGTTGAGCACCATGGCCATCGCGACGAATAGCAAGCCGATCTCGCGGGACAGCACGATCGCCTCCTCGTTACGAGAATGAATCTTCCGTCGGAAGACGGGCAGATACATGCCAGGTTTGTGTCACATTCGCGCTCCCCTCGGCACGTAGATCGACTTCCAGTTCAGTGCGCTCCTCCAAATCTTCGTGGTAAGTGCTTTAAACCCTCTATCTCCCTTCTATCTCATTCGCGCCCGCGTGCTACCCCTCCCCGCACCCGCGTCCGCTCGTTTTTATTTATTTTCACGCCACCGCTAACACTCATCTTAGCCAACACTCATGCAACCTTTGCGCCCGCCCTTCCTCGTCCTCTCTTCCCGTGCTCCCTTCTCCTGCGCTCACCATTGCCCGCTCCTCGTCACGTCCGTGCGCTGGTCTCCTACCTCTCCCTCCGTGGGCTTACATCGTGTGCTACTCCTCCCTGCACCCGCGCGCTCCCCCGTGCTCCTCGTGCATCCGTCTTGCCTCCCCAGGCAAAAAACTCCCCCCCTCTCAGCCTTCTCCTCTCTTTCCTTCATCTTCCGCTGGTCGGCTCCGAGGAGGTGCCGGCCCACTAGGTTCTCTCGTTTTCCCTTGTCAAATCCTCTCTTCCCGTCTCCCACTCCCGACATTCTTCCCTGCGCGCACGCGCCCTTCAAGAAGCACAGAGGTGCCTCTCCACGCACACCCGTTAGCCAACGTACCTCCCCTCCTTTTCTTCGCTCTTCTATGCTCCCTGCACCTTCCTCCCTGCCCGTTCGAAAGGCTAAACGCGGCTTTTTGAGGTAGAGTTCGAGCCCAGGCCCATTTCCCAACTGTTCTGGGAGGCACCAACTGGGCTAGGCTATTTCCACACATCTGTTCCCATCGGGGTTCGAACTCAGATCTGCATTTCGACAGCCCAACGTCCGACCCTGTTTGCCCACTCTGTCCAGCCCTCTTTTCCCTTCTCGACACCACCAGGCCCGAATGTACCTGACCCCAAACCGAGGCCAAGCTCCGATAACCCAACTGCAATCACGTCCGGAGCTCAACCGGAAAGAATCCTGGTCCGAGCATCTAGCTGTTCGGGCCGTTTTCCTGTCTCCCCGTCCGATGTACCCCTTTTTCTCTGCACCTCCCTGTCGCCGTGGCCCATCGTCCTTCTCTCAGCACCTGTCTGTCTCCGGGACTCCGTACACCCCCTTTTCTTTCCCAACCAATCTCTGTCTATCTGGCCGCTCATCTTGCGACGGCTGGACCCCTTTTCCCAAGCCTTTCGAGGTTCCATGTCGGCCATCTCAAAATGCCCTGCTCCTCTTAACCTTTCCGAGGCGGCCTGCTGCGCTGGCTACCGACTCCTGACCGAGTGGAACAGCTCCTCTTGGCGACGTCAAACCTTCATACTCAAAATTCCACACACGTGCACCGCGACACACATGCATATCCATTTTTGAGCTTACCCCACGCCCACGCTCATTTACTCATGCACGCACACCAAAACCACATGGTTGGTCCGACTCTTGCACACGTCCGCGCGTACCCCATGCGCATACACATTTTTCGAGATCTCTCACACATACGTACACACGTGGAGGTACAGTGGCCGCACCAATGCCACCTTACTTGAGTAGCCGCTTGTCAACCCCACACGCCCGACCGCCGATGCATCGCTCGAGCCTCCAAATCTCGAGTCGCTGGTATGCTGTGTGGTGTGGCTCTGACAACCATCCAGAAGCCCCGAGTCACAAGAGTCGGCACCCAATAATTGTAGCAGAGACTTGTGGTAGAAATAGTCGTTGCCGACGTCTGCTGATGGATCCTTCCCCCCGTTGTAATTCGACCCTCATCCTCACACGTCATCCCCACCATCGCCGCTTCGCTCCAAACCCCAAGGGATGGGAAATTGGGTATCCCCAAGCCCCCTCTTTTCGCCGCCTCTACACCGCTCCCCCATACACCACTCAAACCCCCCGTATACGCCTCGCAAACCCAAATTCAACCGAAAAACCCCGAGCATAAGCAGACAAAACCCCGAAACAAGCGAAAATAACCAGTCACATAGACACAAACAGTCGCAAAAATTCGAAAAAAAAAGGCCCGGCTGGTAAGCAGCCGCCCGACAACGGAACCAACAGAGGCGGTAGCTCTGCTTCCCGAGGCACAAAACCGGGCTCCAATCTGCGCCTACCCTCCTGCCTTCGTATCCCTGAACTTGCCACAGGAGATCTCAGTTCCGACTTGGGACTCCACCCCCACTTTCCTAAAATCCTTGGCACACCCCCTTTCGCACTTCCAGGCCCACTCACACTCCGATCAGGAAGTCACGCCGGGCATGAGGTTGGGCGTCACAACCCTACCTCACTTCAATTCTCCTGATGCACCCCCTACACCTACTATCCTACCTCAGTGATACAAGCACTCAGGAAAATCACCCTATCCCTCAGTGGGCGACATAGACCAAACAGTAGCTATAGGCACCAGGACTGGACAGTTCTACTTCTACCTAGCCCCAGTGGAAGCCTAATCGCGCAAGCCTTGTTACTCGGGGACTTCAGACGTCAGGCACAATCGGTATCACTATCAGGCCATACCGACTTTCTTGGTTTTCCTTTTTGTAAATCGTCCTCTTTTTTTTTTTTTTTTTTTTTTTTTTTAACAACCCGAGTGGTTGCTGGGGATGCTGATAGGAGCAAACACCACCAGCACCTTCGGGGAGGCTCCATCTATTGGTGGGGAGCAGCACCTGCTGGAAATCGGGCCCAGCGTCTCTGTAATGTACAATGTGATGAATGAAAACATGCAAGCAAGAGTTGTCAATATGCATGAGGAAGCCGGGCGGTAGAGAGCCCGACCTTACTATGGTGTATTGCCTGTCAGATATCATCTATGTACTTAATATTAACTTATTCTGTTATGTCTATAGCTATCAGTAGCTGTACTTATGCCAACGCACAAGGGCTTATAGTGTGTGAGGTGTAGTTGAGGTGTGTAGTTGAGGATATTCCTGAGTGTATTGTTTGCTCCCTAGTGCGATGTGCTGTATAAAATGTGGCTGAGTATGTTCGAAAGTGTGTATTCTATGGTATATGCCTGTACATGAGTCAGTTATTTAACAGGCAGGTCCTATCTGACAAAGCGTAAGTAGTCCCTCCTCTTTGTCCAAATCATCCTCTTAGGGGCCGTTATGAGCGGTGGTAAGAACATCCCCCAATCCGAACAGTGCCCGTTCCCTTTCTGGGCAGCACCAAGCCCAGGGTAGAGTGTGTGGGCCCCCATCCAGTACACTACATACACAAGATTCTGGCCCTGCCTCGTGGTCGACCGGTACTCAGACGGTACTCAGACGATGACAGTAATCGAGTGATGAAGTCTGGGCCTCCTCCTCTGGTTTTCAGTGGTGGACAATGGCATGTCCGTGTGCTGGTGGCCAGAACCTTCCTCCGCTTGCGTCGGAAGGCATCCCAGAGACCTACCCTCTAGATTCAGCAGTTCTTTCAGGAAAAGTGTGGGTCCACGTAGGACCCACCGTGAAACGGGCAGAGTGGAAGCATGGCCTGGTCACCTTCCAGGCCTCTAAAGTCGGTGAGTGGCGTCTAAAGAAACCCTTGGTGGTCCCCGTCTCTGAATGTATTGGGCGCTGTCCCCAGACATTCGAAAATGATGTCTTACCAACCAGCAGCTCAGTCTGCAAGGAAAATGAGCAAGAGCGACAGACAGAAAACCAAATTGCAATATCACATTGAAGAGCAGATAGTCGTGTCCCAGGCAGAAAGCAGAATGCACTGAGATACAAGCCAAATAAGAGCAGTACAATGAACTCAAATGTCAATGTCAGCCTCTGCTCGCCACCATCAACAACGTATCCAATGTCGCTCTTCTTGATTGGCGCTCAGCGCCCAGCCTACCTCTACTCAGAACCTACTCTCGCCTACCACTAATGACGATCCAACCGGCGATATGTTCCAGCCGAAGACCAATGTACATGAAGAAGTCACCCATGCCGACTGCCGCATACACATCAGGTACTTGACTCTCTCCACTCTCGACCCATCCCCCGATTGTACAGGCTATCCTCTGCCCAAGGACCACCATATCACGATCAGCGGCATCCAGGACGGGCAGCTCGGCTATGGCTGCCACTCTCCAGGGCTGTGTTGAGCAACCCAGTGCCCAGCGCCCATGCGTGCCCTCTGCGCGCCCTCTGACTGGCCGGCACTTGCCTCCCACGAGCGTGCCACCAGGCAGCGCTCACGCAATGCATCCAGCCAGAATGTCTGGACTGGAGGCAGACACGTTCTTTTGTGGAGAGTGTTGTGCCTCGTGAGCTCTGCCTGGTTGCCCGGTACTCAGGAGCTTCACGCGCAGACCCAGTATCTGCACCCAGGGCCTTTCTAGAATGTGCCCTGGGCCCCGTTTTGTTGGAGGGCTCCACAGCCCGTGGTGCCATGTGTTGTTTGCCGTAGAGGCAAGGACCAGACCCGCCGCATTCTCATGGACTGATGGCAAGCACGTGACACTGCGGCTGCATTCTCATTGGTAGGCCGCCGTTGTGTGACATGTAGGCCTACTGATTGGGCAAAAGGCCTTGATCCACGTTGCTGCCCTGAAGTGCTTGGAAGGCTCACGAGGTCTTGCCCACACATGCAGGGCCCTGTAACCAACTAGTTCCCAGTAACTGTCTGGCGTGAGGCCGAGGCCAAGGAACCTCACAAACAGGCCTTCATGGTGCTCCTCTTTTTGCGCTGACATAGTGGGCAGTCTGTTAGGCAGGGGGTTATGGCATAGGGTTTGATCAACTTTGATGGCCGAATTCATGGGTGGTTTCATTTTTTCTGTCTCTTATTGGTCGTGCATGTTTCCTTCTGCATAATTCTCTTTTTTCCTCTATCGCTGGCTTGTTGAAAGAGTCCCTTTCTTTTCTTTTCAGGCGCCGAGCTGTATAGGAATCTGAAGGGCCTCAGTCAACCACTCACCAAAATGGGAATGAAATTTCCGCTAGAACATGGAAGGATACACTGCCTGTGGTGCGGTGAGACCGCAAAAGTCATGGTGAGTGTATCTTTCCATGTTTGAACGAAAGGTACTCATATACCACACCAAGCACGGTAGCGCAACCTGGAGGAGGCAAGGACGTGGCGTGTGGTCCGCGACATTTTCAATAACACGGGACCCGTTATTGCCACCAATACATTAAACCACCGGTACCTTTCCCATATATCAGCCACCGATGAAATTAATCAACGACGGCCCGGCCCCAAAAGTTGCCAGCCATCAGTACCTTTCTCATGCCAAGCCTAAAACCGCCCTGCGCACCGAAAAAAAAAAAAAAAAAAAAAAAAAAAAACAGCGCGGGCCTCAGGGCATACTCACATGGCGACCCCAAATCCGCAAAATATGCGGATTCGGGAAGGGCCGATTTGAGGTCTTGGGCATGGTTCACGTCACACTGCTGTACCTTTTCAGATGGGACAAGGTCGGGGCCGTCTGGAGAAATGGGGATTTGGTACTTGGCTGGTCGCAAGGCGCCATCCACAAATTGTGCAAGAACTTTTGTGAACAAAGTTTTGCCAATTTTTGAAGAGAATGCAAAAAAAAAAAAAGGGCATTTGCGGTCACCTCCAGAGGTGACTTCAAAATCCCTTGCCCCGCGGCTTCCCAGGCCGCTGACAAATGGGCACTGGAATAGTACATTTGCGAATTTGGTAGATCCGTGTGACCAGCATTTCCCCCTTTTTGGGGGATTTTGGGATTATAGGTCCCCATGTGAGTATGCCCTCACTTCGGCTGGCGCCGCCAGCCATTTTGGTCGGGTAGCACTGTGACGAACCAGCTTCCGGACCTGCACCATCTTTCGGACCCCTTCCCTCCCCGTATTTTCTCTGCATCTAGATGTGTCTTGATCGGCCTCCGAGAACACCCCCCCCCTCCCTCTGTTTTTCTTCGATTAAAGGTACTTCGTTGAAATCTGTATAGAAGTTCTTGAAATTCTATCATTTCTTTTAATTTGAAAATGCATGGGAATTTCGCGCACCTTAGTGAGCGCGCTCGGAATTTGGCCCGTCAGTTAGGAATTCCGGAATCAATAGAACGTGGCGTGACCTTTCGCGTGTGAATGTTCTCGGCCTCGACATGGAAGACTCTGGGAATTTTGTAGGAATATGGATAAGCGTAGGACTTTCTTTCTTTTCCCGCGTCGACTTTTCGCGCGGACATGGTGATTTCAATTTTTGAATTAGAGCAGGATTGGGAAAAACTGCAACTGTTTCGGTGCCCATTTTTCTTTTGCTTTTCGGCGCCATGCAAACGATCTCCCTCCTCCTTCCTCCTTGCGCCCCTCTCAGCGCCTTACCTCGCGCGCACATGCTTTCTCGCTCCCTCCCCCTGTAACTATTTTTCTCTCTCCTTCCCCGCACGCGCCCTTTTTCTCTTTCTTGATCATCTGAATCTTGGACCCGTTTCGCGCTATCCTTCGCACTCCTCTTCTTCCCGCTCTAAGACCCGCGCTCAAAAAACCCGATCGATCCTCTCTTCTCATCTAGCCAAGGAGAAGCGCCGTGTAAGAGGAGATTCCTACTGCGCGACGATTCTGATTGGCTGAGATCGAGTTGTGAGGGATCAACATGGCTTTCAACGGGCGATTACTCTCAAGCCCTCCCTTACCCTCCTCTACCCTACTCTAAATTCCGCCGGCGCATCCACAAATCTCTCTCTCAACTCGTCAGCCAGCTTCTGGGAAGCAGTGGCTAGATGATGTGTATAGTGCGAGTCGGAAAGTCCTGACGGGCTGGCTGTAGACTGGCTGGCTGTGCGCTAGATCGCCACAACAAACTGTGGGATCCGGGCAAGCCACATCGAGGATAAGTTGGCGGGGTGACGATCGCAATGGTGGATGGTGACACGCGACGGCCGAGATCGTCGGTGCATGAATGAGGATGAGTGATCCGAGTTGAGTGGATGACTGGCTCGGGGCCATGTTGGAATTTGGTGGCGAGTACGCCCCCCCTTGTTGCGAATCCATTTTTGGTGTGAGCTCGTGACGGTAAAGCCGGAACTTCTTTGCATTTCCCGATCTCAGTGTAACTCTTCTCTCCTGGCTTAAGATTCTCGCCTGTCTCTTGCTCCCTCCTTCTCTTCTCTCGCTGATATGAATAACTATGCATGATGAGTCAATCTTTTGCTTGTGATGGAATGAGCATTTGTGAATGTGTGCTCGGAAGAACTTCTTTCGGAACTCTTTCATTAGTTTCCTGGGTAATCCCCGAACCTACTGAGAATTGATCGTCTTGTCTTGTGAACGGTGGATGCGCGTGTAGCGACCATCAACGACCTAAAGGGATTGTGATTACTTGCCCTTGACACAACAGGGTATGGGTACTGCATGTCTGCCATTTTCGCACCTTCCACAGTGAATGTATGTATGGAATGCAAAATATCGAGCACGAAAATCGTCTTGATTAGGATACTGTCCAGACGGATCGATGACAGAGGCAATGTTGTTGGAATTTTGTTCGAGAATGCAAGAGTGTTTAGATCTGTTGATGCTGTGATTACGTAAGAGTACCCCGGGAGCTGCCGTTCGGGACACGCTGCCCATGCCATCTGCCTTATGCTGCACAACATATACATCATACCCTCGTAGAATAATGAGGGACTCCAAAGCCACGTGCGATCGGTACACGTGAACAGTGGCCGCGTCTCACCACACATGAGTTTTTGTCTCTCTTTGAACTCTCCTTCCTTTTTCGTTTTTAGGAGTTTTTTATTCTGCCTTTCTGATTGGATCGATAGGTTGTGTGTTTTTTGACTAGTATCGATTATGGGCCTACGATGAATGATTGAGGATATCTTTGGTGCCTGATTGATTGCCATGTGGACTGACGGGCTCAACCCGACTAGGCGCCGACCTCCCGTATCCCCACCTCGCCCCTTCCCGTATAACGAGGAAAGGACACGCGTGTGTGAGTGGGACGTACGAGAAGCCGTCGCAAAGATCGGTGGGCGATATTACTTCCCTCCCGAAATCGGTGTTCTGGGTTTGTCGGTGCTGGGTTTGTCATTATCGATACGCATTTTCCGCCATATTCGTTGCTATTACCGTTTAACGAGTTGATCGTCATCCCGTGGTCGGCAGTGGCGCCCCATTGGCCTAAAACTCTGTGTAGTGATTGTCAACGCTTCAATCACTACCAATCAAAGGGCTTCCACTACCGAGTACGGAGTGAGGACGAGCATAACGAGCATAAGGAAAGGGCCATGCGATTAAGGTTGTCTACGTCAGATTCAGAATTGTGCAACGTGCGACATCGGGAGTTAGTCCGAAAACGGGATGCTAAGTACGTGCCCGTTCCCTTTCACTCCAAACGAAGAGCCGTGGCTCGGTGGGAGGTTCGACAGTATTTTCTGGATTGAATTCGAACTTCCCCGCGTCGCGAATCCCGAGCGCGCTTCTTCGTAACCCGCGTTGCAACCGACCGGTTCTCTTACTTCATCAGACCAACACGGGGGATTTCAGTTCTGTCCGTGTCCCCACACTCAATTTCCCAAAAATCCTTGGCACACCCCATCTTGCTGTTTTTCAGGGCCTTTTTCTGCACCCTTAATACTCCGAACGAAAGACAGCGCAGGGCATGAGGTTAGCGCGTCACACCCCGCCGCCCTCCCGCGTTACCCAGTGCATCATGGCAAAATAGCTGGGAAAGGTACTGGTCGTAGACCACCAGTACTTCCTAAAGTCGTGCCCGATAACAAGTCACGATCCAGGAAACGTACAGGCCACTACAGGAGCGCCCAAATTCATCAGACTAGAAATGTTTCTACTCTATTTTTTTCCACAGCCGATAGCAGGGCCAAGTACTGGTGGTTCAGCTGCCGCGTACTTGTTTGTCAAGCGGGGAAAGGTACTGATGGTTGAAGGATGTTGGCTTGCAGTGAGTGGAGTTGTAAGGCCCACAGCATTTTGGTAGAATAGTGATTAGGCCCACATTCTTTGTGATGGAAAGTGTGGGCCATGGATAGCAGAGCAACTTTTGGTTCAGAGACAGCAGAGCATGGTTCCAATTGTGGAGCAAAGTGGTGTGATGGGAGGAAGGGGCAAGTAGAAGTATAATACTTGCCATGAGGGAGTGCTTTGTTGTAAGAATTAAAAAAAAAAGAAAAGAAAAGAAGGCCACAATACCTGTTACAACAATTCCAGATTTGACAGGTAATTGTCGTAAGAATTTGGGCACCCTGGGATGTTTGAAAAAAAAAAAAAGGGAAAAAGAAGGGCTTTGTCATGTAGTTTGTCGTTCTTAGGCGGTGTCAGTGCGTGCAATTATTGGAATTGGTCGCAAGATCTTTATTTTCAGGGTCTTTGTTTGGGTGTCTGGTCATCAGAATTCAGAGCCTACGGTCTTCACCCGAATAGAACGCCCGGTCATTATAGCCGTATTTGGTGCAATTTTCAGTCCAGATACGGCTATAATGACCGGCCGTTCTATTCGGGTGAAGACGGTAGTTCCTGAGCCAAGAGTGCGTATTTGTAAGAGCACTTCTGTCACACCTCAACATGGCCAAACTGTTTTTGGGGGGCTGTAAATGATGTGACCATGTGCATGTGTGGGGAAAAGGGGCTATGCGCCCCCCTCCCCACACTCCTCACCCCCCAAATGGTAGTCTCATGTCAGTGCACAATTCTAGTAGCAGACCATTTTGGGAAGGGGGGGGGGGGGGGGGGGGGGGTTATGATGTCACCATGCGCATGTGTGGGAAAGGGGGGCTACACACCCCCCTCCCTCCCCACATCCTTCCCCTCCCAAATGTCAGTTTCATGTTGTAGGCTCTAGGTCGATAGTGTATACTTGTAAGAGCACTTTTGTCACACCGCAAAGTAGCCAAACTGTTTTGGGGGGCTGTTGATGATGCGACCATGTGCATATGTGGGGGAAGAGGGGGCTATGCGCCCCCCCTCCCCACACTCCTCGCCCCTCAAATGCCAGTTTCATGTCAGCGTACAGTTGAAGCAACAGAACCATAACAAGGTCTTTGACCGATCGTTTTTCGGGGCACGGTCATAATGCCACCATTTGAGGTGTGGGGATGGGAGGGTTATGCCCCCCCCCCCCCACTCCCCTAAGTCCCCTTCTCTACCAAGTGTCACTTTTGTGTCATAGGTCCAAAGTCGAGAGTGTATAATTGTAAGAGCAGATTTGTCGCCCTACAAAATGGCTGGCTGTTTTTGGGGGTCGTTCATGATGTAACCATGCGCATGGGTGGGGGGGGGGGGGCACTACGCCCCCCTTTCTCCGCTCCCCCCCCCCCCCCCCCCCCCCCCCCCCCAACCCCCAGACGTTAGTTTCATGTTGGAGGGCTTTTGTTAGGGTGTCCAACTCAGCAGAAGTCAGGGCCTAGTTTCTGAGTCGAGAATGTATACTTGTAAGAGCAGTTTTGTAGCACCGCAAAATAGCCTCATGGTTTTGGAGACTGTTCATGATGTGACCATGCGCATGTGTGGGGAAGGGAGGCTACACCCCCTTCCCACACCCCTTCCTCTCCAAATGTTGCCTTCTTGGAAGTGCAATGTATACTGTGAAGGGGTCTTTGTTTGACCGTTGGGTCATCAGCATTGGACCGAGCCCAGGGAGGACAGTTGTAAGCAAAACAATGATGAGGTCTTTGCCCTGCCGTCCCTTGGGGGCCATCCATGATGCCAGCATGCACATGATCAGAAGAACGGCGCCTTCTACTATGCAACATACAGTTCAAGACCAACACCAATTGGGGGAAAAAAAAAAAAGACTAACACCAATTCAGTCTTGTACTGGACCTACCCAGACTACCAGACTTCTCTTGGGCCTACCCCAGTTGCTGAGAATTTCTTACCAGGCCGCTGGGCCTGTGCACGCGCCTAACACGTGTCCGTGGTTTTCAGCTTGCCACGTGCCACCTGTCGTTTGGTGGCATGGACGCCCCGCGATGCATGAACAGGGGAAGCGCCTCTTCAATGAGGGTCGTGATCTGTGTGCTCTTCAGGAAGCCCAGTTGGAGGGGCGATATTGATGGTGAGGAGGGCACGTGGCAACAGAGGTAACAAAGTCAACAACAACAACAACAACAACAACAACAACAACAACAACAGCGACAACAACATCGACACCGGTGATATCGGAGGTCGCGAAGATAACGTGGGTCACACAGAGGTGGGCAAAATTTGTTTTTCCTCACCCTCGACCCAACCCGCCCCAATTTTTTTTTTCCCCATCCACCCGGCCCAAGAATTTTATTTTTTGCTTTTAGACCACCCCACCCACCCAAAATATTTTTTGAAATTTCAGCCCCACGTCCGATCCGCTGGTGACCCGAAAAAAGCCCTCACCCACACCCACCCGCACCCGTAAGAGTATCATCACCCGCCTGCGTCCAATACCTAAATTTTCTTCACCCGCACCCACCCGCATCAGCCCGCACCTGCCCATGCCAGTCCCTCATCACAATTTCATCGGCAACATAGCATTGCAACAAAGACATCTGAAATCCTATTATTAAAACAATGGCAACATCAACAATGAGACTCGAACATCTCTAAGGAAATCAATTTTTTTTTTGGGGAAACTGCTCCTGGGTCACACTTTTAGTTCAAAACGTCAAAAAAAACACTAAATGGCAATGTCCTCGTCGTCCAAGTTCAAAT
>BFEA01000097.1:2840338-2860968 GCA_003427395.1 Chara braunii
CTCTCTCTCTCTCTCTCTCTCTCTCTCTCTCTCTCTCTCTCTCTCTCTCTAAAACTATGAAACTATCAATCAATCAGACTATATATCGTCAAGCAGAACTTCCCGGTAAACCATCGGCAGAGAGGGAGAAGAGGACAACAAACGACGGGCTGTGACAAACTGTTTCGTCGGAGTTTCACCAACTGACTAATCAGTAGGCTGAGCTCTCTTTCAATCTCCCTGCCATCTCTCGCTGAGTCTTGGCACACGAGAAGATACGTCGCAAAAAAGTTAGAAAGTTGAAAACCCATCAAACGTTGTGCAACTACACACATACATTAACAAAGGAAAAGATTAAAAAAACAATTGTGGAAGAGCCTGTGCAGAGTCCTTCCTCTGCACGCAGTCCGTCACATACCGCAAGTCTCACGAAGCAGGCAGCTGCCCGCTGCCAGGAACACACACTGTCACCCAGTGGGACAGCGAACAAGAGAAGACCCAATTCTCACAAAGCACTCAGCTACGACGTGCCGGGATGATCAGTGTTTGACAGCAGCTGTTACACCCGAGGTTCGTTTATACGGATCCGTTGTCAGGCGGCATCTACCGGTCGACACCGTCCTCAAACGGGCCTAAGCCCTCCTCCGTGCGCGCATGGATTCGAACCGGCGACTTCGGCCTCAAGAGCCAAGTCTCGTGACCCACTACAGCCAGGACACCGTGTTGAAAAGCGGGACCAGACCGGTCGTGATATCCACCCCACCCCTGCAAGGCTGCTGTAGTGTCACAAAAACCTAGACCTAATGCATGTGACCTGTTCCCCTCCCACGGCTGATGAACTTTCCTAGGTATCAGGTCAGATGCACTAGGTAGTAGAGAGCTCCGCATGAACACATGGTCAAGAAGCTCCTTCCTTCCCACTACACTGCAATTCTCGCAGCTACGGTTCTTCCCAAAATATAGACTACACAGTCACTACAGTGGTTTTCGAGGTGGGGCTGCTCGTATCACTTCGAGTAATACCCTGGGCATGGTGTTTCTCCAAAAAAAAAAACAAAAAAAAAAACAGATGCGTTCCGACGCCACATGCGCAGCTCCGATCGCCCTCCTTATGTATGCAAGGGGCAACAAGAGGCGGTCCCGGGATCGAGGTGTCATATCAACAGCCAAGGGGTGCGGCATCCCTCTCTCACAGCCACCCCTTGTCCTGCAGTATCTTCTTGATGTTCTCCACTGCTTTGGTAGCATTGACTGTCATGTGTGAGGAATGACTGACCCATTTCTTCTGTTTAATGTCGAATTCGACGTAAGGGCCGTACCATTTTTCGGGAAAATCTCCGAAATAATCCAGGCCAAGAATGAGCGCTAACTCCCTGTAGCAGAAGTTCAGATGCGAAGGATCGATCTGTGCATCAATTGGCTGCAAAAACTCGTACACCACCGCACCTCGCTTCGTCATCAACATGTTTGTCAAACCGGCACCATGAGGAGAGACAATAATGTCGGCGCTTGCAAACTGCTGCCATATAGCCCGCTGACTAGTGAACACTCTGTCGTCATACACCTCCAACGTACGCGATGGATGGTTTCCGAAGGCGTCTGTGAGAGCCGACATCAGTTCGTCGTGGTTGTCGATGAACCGCTTGTGGGAGCGTCGTATGACGAGCATCGTTCCTTTTCCGGTCGCCGTGTCTTCTTCTTCCCCACTATGACCAGATGACGATGTTACGGTTGTTGTCGCAGCACCCTCACTCTTGTTCGCGTCACTCCGTCCTGTCTCAAAGGCCTCACGAGGAACCTCCTCCTGCATTCCCTGTGCCGTTTTGCCCGTGGGGGTTGTTTGAACAAGGCCACGGTCACGAAGAAGGTGCTCCCTCAGCACTTTCCCCAGCCGGATCCCATAAACTTTGTACAGCCATTCAGGTATACCACAGGGCGTATCCGCCACCACCACCTCGTCAGCATGGACGTCACCTGCAATAAGTCGTGTTCGGTTTATTCTAAGCTCCTCTATGAGTTTTTGAGAGAAAGCCGATGGCTTGTCCCCCTCAGCGCGTTCGTAGATAGACTGTGCGCTCGTTGTGTGGATCATGATGGAGGGGTCGGCCAGAAGTTCTTCATAGAAGGGCATAAGCTGGGACCCCATTTCCGCCAGGTCGTGATGAAATCCTGGCCATAGATGGTCCACCACATACACCTTTTTGTAGTGGTTATGCGCCCGAGCGTACTCCGGGCGGATGGAAGGAAAAGCCCCTCGAGAGCATCTCCCTCTTGGATCGTACACGTACTCATCCGTGTAGACTTGCCCATTCAGAGAAACGTACATGCTTCCACGAAACGTTGCAATGAACGGATTATGCAATTTCGAACCCATTTTTCTCTCATGATATCCCCCAGTTTTGTTAGCTTCCTTTTCGATTGCATCTCCTATAGTGTAGCACAGGCTCTCGCTAGGATTCCAACCACCGCAGAATATAAAATGACGGGGCTTGTCGTCCTTGCAGATGAGGTTGTCCTTTAGGCTCTCCCTGAAGAGCTTTGTGCTGCTGCATAACAGGCACATTGCCAGCTCTTGCAGGTGAAAAGTGCCTGATACGTCGTTCCATCGACAGGGTGGGTCGTTTGCCCAACCAAGCTCCTCAGGTGTGAGCGATTGCTCCTTCAACTCAATTCCACCTCCCGTTGTTGCAGATGAGGATCCATTCACATACGCCACCAAGTCTTCATAAGTTTTCAGCAGCCGCCTTTCCCCAAAGATAGGATCTGTGACCCTACTACGTCTGTCCTCCACCTCCTCCTCCTCCCCCCCCCCTTCCTTTCCCTTCTCCACCCCCCTGTGCTCTTTGATATCTCGCCCTCCAGCCGAATGTTCCTCTGCTATTGACCTATCCCCATCCGAGACAACTGGTGGGGAATCTTGTCGATCATCATCCTCTTTATGATGAGAGGGACGATATCCCGATCCCGATTCAATTTCTCTTGTAGGGGATCCAGCACCCACAGATCCTTGCCCTCCAGAAGTGTCTCCACCCAAGCCGCCTCCTTCGCCCCCCCCAGCCGACCCTTCACTCACAGTTTTTTGTCCTCCATGCGTCTCTTGTCCTCCAGGAGTTTCTTGCACTCCTTGAAACATTTCATGCATGGCCGTACGATCTTCCCCTCTCCAATCACGTTGATTGCTAAAAGACGCAACATGAGGCCAAACTACCGCATATGACATGAACAAGGCTATCAATATCACCCCGCAAAGCACAAACCGCCTCCCAGAAAGCCGACCCTTGCCTGCCCTGCTGTCATTCAGACTGACAGGGGTGACCATAGACTCCATCTCCATCACCGTCCACTTTTAAATCTGCTGGCTCACTAAAATCTCAACCACTCAGTCTGGAAGAACCTGGGCACAAAACAAAAGGTCACATCACAAGGGCTTCCACTTTAGCAAGGAGGGCTTTTTTTTTTTTGTATAAACAAACAAGGAGGGCCCTTTCTGTGTTTTTCTTTCTAAGCGAGGAGGGCTTTGTGCTCCTCCTGTAAATAAATACCAGGCTACCACCCTTGTGGGGCATGAACAACCGAGATTCCAGCATCACGGATTGATAAGAGAGATGGACTGCAGATAACCAAGGGAGGGGGGACCCAGGTAGGCCGAGTTGAAATCGCAAACTTTTTTTCCCTTTTTTTTTGTTTTTGTTTTTGCCCTTGTCAAAGTGGTCATCGACCCCCCTCCATTTCCGGCCCTAACTCCCTGGAGAGTCGACTTTAGGCTATCGGAGGGAGTGGTGGTTTCAGAGAGTCCCACTAGGTGCCAATGGGCCTCACTGCATTACAGAATACACACTAGATCATCTAAACGTATCGTGCTGACTGTAGGGTGGACCTGATACATTGGGTTGCCAACGAGTGCTGCTCACCTGTGGCATACTGCGTAGCCACACGGGCCTGCAGGGCCCGTCCCGCATTCTCAGCCTAAAAGCCTAGAAATAAGGGCTTACAGGCCCCATGTCGTTTCAGCCTGAAAACTGAAAACGAGGGCCTGCAGGCCCTATTTCGTTTTCAGCCTAAAACAGGGCTTTTCAGCCCTGAGGCTTTTCAGCCTGAAACGGAGGGCCACTTTCGGGCCCTCATAAGATCGACCTACCCTAACATTCAGGCACAAAACCAGGGTTTTGGGAACAGGCTATTTCTGGCCTGTTCCCACGACAGCCTCAAGCAGGAGCTGCAGCGGCAGCCCCTGACTCCCTTCGGCATTGGCAAGAGCAGCCTCCTGGACTGCCTCGCCCTGCAGTCAGGAGGCAGGCCGAGAAGTACTAGGGAATTCCCATGCACTTCACAGGTAGGTAGTTGGACAGAAGGCAGGAGTAGTCTTCAGGATTCGGCCGCAGCACTCAGGAGGAGCGCTGCAGGAGTAGCTTAGCGCTAGCAGTAGTCTTCAGCGCTGGGCGCTAGTAGCCATAGCAGTAGTCTTCAGCGCTGGGCGCTAGTAGGTGGTAGTAGTAGTGTTGGGGAGAGATGGCTGGCGGAGGCCAGTGAGACTTACCTGTGGCGCCATAGCTCCAGCTCCATCTTNGAGAGAGAGAGAGAGAGAGAGAGAGAGAGAGAGAGAGAGAGTTCTTCTTCTTCCTCTTCTAAGTCCACCATCCCTTCTTCCTCTTCTAAGTCCACCATCTCTTCTTCCCCTCTCACCACCTGACTTCTCAGTATCAGCGGACTACCACAGAGAGAGAGAGAGTTGTGACTTGAGACTTGACGACATTGGATCCAGACTCGACATTGGGATTCAGACATTTTGACGAGGGACTATTTGGGCCTGTGCTGAAGACTTGGTGTTGATGACATTCCCATCTCCCCCTCTTCTTCGTCTAACCCCCCTCTTCTTCGTCTGTGTATGGTTGGGGCTGGCGCATTCTTCCTGTGTGAGCGCCAGACCCCTTCACACCATGGAATGATGATGATGATGTATGTTCGGGGCTGCATTGMAATATTGATTGTTCGGATCATTGGTATCTAAGTTTTCCGCTGCGCTATCTTGTACTTTGTTAGAGAGGTCGGTTCTTGTTCTGGTCTGCACCTTTACAGTATGCAACAGTTTGGTATCGGAGCGGACCTCTCATTCAGAGGACACACTCAATCAAGTAGCCAGCTTGCTTGATCTATTGATTACTCAGTAGTAAATCAAGTAGGACTTCGTCAAATCTCTGGAAAAAAAAATTCTTGCAACAAATATCTGAAAATTTCTGATAATCACATTTCGTTTTACCTGAAAATTTCTGATGATCGCATTTCGTTTTACCTGAAAATTTCTGATATTAGTATTTCGTTTTCACGCAACAAATATCTGAAAATTTCTGACAAACGCATTTCGTTTTTATCTGAAAATTCCTGATAGTAGCATTTCGTTTCTCTGATATTTCGCATACATAGCCGAAAATTTTTGATGTTATTATTTCGTTTTCTAAGCATATTAGGATAACGATAGAAGTGGTCATATTCTCGGAAACCGGATTTATTCTTTTCTGAAAATCGAATCTCCATTCTATCTCGCAAATTTTTTTGAAAACCGAAATCTTGCGAAGCCTACCAGCATTTCGTTGTAAGCATATGAGGAGGTTGCCATATTCTCAGAAACTGGATTTAGTCTTTTCTGAAAATCGCATCTCTACTCTATTTCGCAAAAAAAAATTTCAAGATCTCATTTTTTGGAAAGCCAAAACTTTGCGAAACCTAGCCTAGATCTCGCTCATAGTACTCTTCTGACATGTCTGACCCATAACAGATCGACAGGTATACAAAAAAAAAAAAAAAAAAAAGGGAAGTAGTCCTCTTTTTTTTATTTTTTATTTTATCTGTTGATTAGGGCCGGGAGGACAGTATTGTTGGGTCGGTTACCTGCCTGCGTTTTCCCTCCCACCCACCCCTTTGCATGCATTTCCGGGTTGGTACAGTGCCATGTCAGCAGTGCCACGTCTGCCACGTCAGCAACAGTGCCACATCAGCAGTGCCGCATCAGCAGTGCCACATCAGCAGCAGTGCCACGTCAGCAACAGTGCCATGTCAGCAGTGCCACATCAGTGCCACGTCAGCAGTGCCATGTCAGCAACAGTGCCATGTCAGCAACAGTGCCATGTCAGCAGTGCCACGTAAGCAACAGTGCCACGTCAGCAGTGCCCCGCCACCATGACGGGCTCAGTTCTGGGCATGCCAGGCCAACTGGCAAATGAGTCCATTGCCGAGTACCGACAGCGTTTCGAAACTCAGCTCGCACTAATCGGGGCTGAGGAACAGCGCCAGCTGGCAGCCGAGGCTGTCCGCCTACAGGCTGAAGTGGCGGCAACAGCTGAGAAGCAGCGGCTTCAGGCCGAAGCAGACGCAGATACCCAGGCACGCCGCAAGGAAGCCCAGGATCTGCTACAGCGGCATGAAGCCACCAGCATCAAAAAGCTCAAGTTTTGGCACTTCGAACCATCCGAGGAGCACGATGACGCGACACCGGAAGAGCGGCACAAGGAATTCATGGCCAAACTCGTGACCAGGTTGGTTTACACTTGTAACCACCTGCAGTCCAAGCTGGCGAACCTCCAGCGGGCCGTACGGAACCACAAGGCTCAGCACGAGGATGCAGCACAGGCACTTGATTCCCGTGTACAAGACTTGGAGCAAAATGCACCAAGACCGGAGGCTGGCGAGTCCAGCAGTGCACCCTCTGCCCGCCAACTGGAGGAATGAGTTGATCACGTAGTCGCAATGCTCGGCGACATCAGTACCTTCGCTGCACCAGCCACCATCAGCAATCAGTTGGACATCTTGAAGACCGAGGTTCAGCAACTGCACCAGCTGCCTAACAAGGATAGCAACGCCGTGCAGCACTACAAGATGTTGACATCCCAAATCGAGAAGTTCGATGATTATACGCATCAAGACCCGGTCCTCTGGTGGGAGGGCTTTACAACGCAACTTCGGATTCTGTTTGTCGCCAAGCACGCGTACATCGGCGCGTTGTTCCTCAACTCAAAGGGCGGATGCCAGATCTGGTTGAGCCACCTGGCAACCGTCCACGGCGTCTACGTCGCAGATATGAAAGATAAGATCTCTTGGGAAGAGTTAACGCGGCTATGGAAGAAGCGGTTCATCGTGGACGACGCCCCGGAGCTCGCCATCAACCGCCTCTTCGCTATGACGCAAGGCAACACATCGACACGTGACTAGCTCACGGAATGGCAAAAGATCGCGGCAACGCCCGATCTTGACTTGCCATTTTCACATCTGCGCCGCGAGTTCTACAACCGGTCATGTGCCGCCTTGAGCCTTGCACTTGGTGATCGCGAGCAATATGCGACCTTCGCCGAAATCATCGACAAGGCAAGGGAGATCATCAAGACCAACAGGGCGGCTGCACACGAGAAGTCAACATGGCAGCCGACCTATGTGGAGAAGGTAAAGACTGGTCCGCGGCCGCAGCATGTCGCTGCAGTCCAATCGGACAACATTGTGGAAGACCCGGCAGCCACCCAAGCGTCACGTGAGGGAGATCAGGTGGCTGCTGTCCAGCCGCGAAGCAACAACGAGTCCCGAGAAAACGGGAAGGCGAAAACCGCATCGCCGGCCGGAAACGGACAGCTTGCACCATGGGTCAAGTTTCACTTGACTGAGGCAGACTACAAGTGGCGCGGCCGCTATGGCTGCTGCTATTGGTGCAACAACACCAAACACAAGACCTCCCAATGCTCGGATCAAGGCAAGGAGGATGTTCGGGCTCGTATCAACTCGGGAAACTGAGTTCCGCGGGAGGTGAGGCGACTCCACCTCTCACTCCGCCAGATTCGGCCGCCTTGCTAGCGGCCTCCTACACATCTGGGGAGGATGCGAATGTCGCAAGTCCTCGGTACACTTACGAGGACTATGCTATCCACTTGGTCCCACCGTTGGACCAACCGCTCCACGTGCAACAATCTACCGCATGCACGGTTTCATCACCATAGGCAACCGATTCGGCAGCTTCGCCGCCATCTATCGCTGGGGATTCAACATCATGGTCAAGACTTAAAGAGCTCGACCCGTTGACATTTGCGGACTTCCAATGGATGCCCCTTCCCCGGTCCGGTCGATTGCCGAAACCGGATTGCAACGTGCTCATGGCACAATTGCGGGATTACTTGCACACTGCAGTACCAACTCCGTTGATGGACGCCGGAGTAGAGGTTGTCGACCTTCACGCCTACATTGCGAAGATCGACCGCGAGTTCAAGACACAACGGTACGACGACATCGACGCACCATTGTTATATGTACGCATTCAGATCGGAGAGGCGACCTGCAGCGCTTTGATCGATTGCGGAGCATCTCGCAACTACATGAGCCAAGACTTTATGGTACGCGCCAGCCTTGGCCCACGCGTCCGGAGAAAGTCCCAGCCTACGCAAGTCACGTTGGAGGACGGTCACACGCACATGTCAATAGACCGGTGCATAGATGACGTCCCCGTGTATTTTGCCCCGCATGCAAGCGAGGCGGTGTCCTTCGATATTTTGGACACCAAATTCGAAATGATCTTGGGCCTGTCATGGCTGCGAAGCGAGGATCACCCAGTGAACTTCTACCGCCGCACCGTTCACGTTCGTGATCGGAACGGAGTACTAGTCCCATGCACGGTGGCTCCTCCTCACCCTTCGATCAGCTGCCACGTGGTGTCTGCCGCAAGCATGCGAGCTTCCATCATCAGAGACGACATCGAGGAGATGGGGGTGTGTTTTCTCCACGCCCTCCCGCCCCATGACGCTTCATCGACGGACTCATCTTCGGACCCACGCATCACTGAACTTCTCGACGCCTACGGCGACGTGTTCGAAGGCCCGCACGGAGTAGTACCGGATCGGCCCATCCGCCACGAGATCATCCTCGAGGACGGGGCTGTACCTCCGCGTGGTTGCATCTACCGAATGAGCGAGGAAGAGTTAAGTGTGTTGTGGGCACAACTCGACGACCTTCTGGAGAAAGGCAGGATTTGGCCTAGCTCATCGCCATACGGTGCTCCCGTTCTCTTCGTCCGGAAGAACAACAAGGATTTGTGGTTGTGCATCGATTACCGCAAGCTCAACGCGCAAACGATCAGAAACGTCGGCCCTCTTCCACGCATCGACGACCTTCTCGAACGACTGGGCGGCGCCAAGTTCTTCTCCAAGCTTGACCTCAAGTCGGGATATCACCAACTCGAGATTCGGCAGGAGGACCGCTACAAGACCGTGTTTAAGACGCGATATGGGCATTTCGAATGGCTGGTTATGCCATTTGGCCTTACGAATGCCCCGACCACTTTCCAAGCGGCTATGACAACGGAGTTCCGACACATGCTGGATCGATTCGTACTTATCTACCNACGAATGCCCCGACCACTTTCCAAGCGGCTATGACAACGGAGTTCCGACACATGCTGGATCGATTCGTACTTATCTACCTCGACGGCATCCTGGTGAAAAGCCGGAGTTTGGACGAGCATGTGGAACACCTGCACACCGTTTTGGAGCAGCTACGACAAGCCAAGTACAAAGCCAACCGCAACAAATGCGAATTCGCGCGGCAGGAGCTGGAGTACTTGGGACATTATGTGACGCCGCAAGGCATCCGTCCGCTTGCGGACAAGATCGAGGCCCTCCACGTATGGCCCGAGCCCACCAACATCACGGACGTTCGTTCATTCATGGGGTTGGCGGGCTACTATCAGCGATTCATCACCAGGTACTCAAGGATTGCTGCACCTATGACGAGATTACAATCGCCAAGGGTGCCATTCGTATTCGATGACGACGCACGCCGGTCATTCCAAGCACTTAAGACGACCATGCTCATGGCACCCGTCCTTAGCATCTATGACCCCACCCTGCCTACGAGAGTGACAACTGACACTTCCGGCTATGGCATTGGGGCAGTCTTGGAACAACACGACGGCGACGACTGGCACCCTGTGGAGTATTTCAGCCACAAAGTGCCTCCCACCAATTCGCTTGATGATGCAAGGAAGGAGCTGCTCGCGTTCGTGATGGCTCTCAAGCAATGGCGACACTTCCTCCTTGGGCGTCGTAGGTTCACATGGGTCACGGACAACAACCCATTGACCTACTACAAGACGCGGGATACGATTAGCAGCACGATCGGACGATGGATGTACTTCATCGACCAATTTGACTTCACACCGAAACATCTCCGGCCTCTCCAATCGCGCAGCAGATGCACTCTCGCGAAGACCTGATCTTTGCGCTATGACACATCATGCCTTCGCATTCGACGAGGAAATCCAGCAACACTTCATCCGGGGCCATGAGTCTGATCCGGACTTCGCCACGTTGTATGCGCAGCTATCTTCGGATCACCCGCCGGCCAGCCACTATCGCATTGCCGACGGGTACTTGCTCCTCCACTCGAGAGGCAAGGACTTATTGTGTGTCCCACGAGACCGTCGTCTTCGGACTCGCCTTCTCGGGAAGTACCATGACTCGCGACTCGCCGGCCATTTCGGAGTCAACCGCACTATTGCACGGCTTCGACAACGATTCTGATGGCCCGACCTCATTACCGATGCCACTCGGCATTGCGATTCTTGCGAAGTTTGCCGACGAAGCAAGCCCCGCAATCGCAATCCCTACGGCGAGTTGCACCCGATGCCTATCCCATTGGAACCCGGCCTCTCCATTGCCATGGATGTCACCGGACCATTTCCCCGCGATCGCCTCGAGCACGACGGCATCCTCACGGTTGTGGACCGTTTGAGTAAGTATGCGCGTTTTCTCCCTTGCAAGTACTACTCCACGGCTCCCGAGCTGCACGCCTCTTGCACACCGGTTGGATTTGCGGCCACGGTGTACCAGAAGACATAGTCAGCGTCCGCGACACTCGCTTCATGTCGATATTTTGGACTGCTCTCATGCAGGAGTCCGGCACGAAGATGAAACCAAGTTCGGCTCGGCATCCACAGACGGACGGGCAAACGAAGCGGGCACATCAAACCGCTCAAATGATGCTTCGTACGCTCATCCGTCCGGACCAGAAAGATTGGGTTGACCGCCTCCCCGACATCGAGTTCGCCTACAACACTTCGGTGCACCCGGCGATCGGCGTGACTCCATTCGAGTTGCACCACGGTGGACGGAAAGGCCGTATCTTCGCCGACCTTCTCCTCCCACGACCAGCCGACATCGATGCCGCTTGCTCTCCCACTTCCGTCCGGAAGTACAGGGAATTGTTGGCTCAAGCCCGCGCAAATATGCAAAAGGCTCAAGTCCGCATGCAGTAGCAAGCCAACAGGCGTCGCGTGCCATGTCCCATCCGCGTCGGTGATCTGGTTTGGGTCTCCGCGGAAGAGTTTGCACTGGAACAGGATGTTTCACGCAAACTGCTTCCCAAGTGGTTTGGACCATGGCCCGTAACATTTGCTGCGGGCGATGAGCCCGATGGCCCTTCATTTGTGATCAACATCCCCCCGCATCTGATGGTCCATCCAGTCTTTCACGCCTCGAAGCTGGCAACATATACACCAGCTAAGAGCGACGACTTCCCGGGCCGACGATCGCAGGACCCTCCATCTATGGATGGTCATCAGGAACTTGACCGCGTCATCACGGATCGCAAGTACGGCAGTAAGCCTCGACAAAACGAAGTTACATTCGAAGCATGCGATCCCGACGACACTCGGTGGATTTCAAGAACAGATTTGAAAGCATCCGCACCGCTGATCTACGCTCACTACGAGCGACAAAGGTTAGCTCAAGGACTTTCACGACCTGCCCCTCCCACCCGGACTGTGGTCCCTCCCTCAGACAGACAGCTTCGCCCGCGCAGGTAAGCTCGGTCTTTCAAGGAGGGGGGGGGGGTGGCGTACTGCGTAGCCACACGGGCCTGCAGGGCCCGTCCCGCATTCTCAGCCTAAAAGCCTAGAAATAAGGGCTTACAGGCCCCATGTCGTTTCAGCGTGAAAACTGAAAACGAGGGCCTGCAGACCCTATTTCGTTTTCAGCCTAAAACAGGGCTTTTCAGCCCTGAGGCTTTTCAGCCTGAAACAGGGGGCCACTTTCGGGCACTCATAAGATCGACCTACCCTAACACTCAGGCACAAAACCAGGGTTTCGGGAACAGGCTATTTCTGGCCTGTTCCCACGATAGCCTCAAGCAGGAGCTGCAGCAGCAGCCCCTGACTCCCTTTGGCATTGGCAAGAGCAGCCTCCTGGACTGCCTCGCCCTGCAGTCAAGAGGCAGGCCGAGAAGTACATAGGGAGTTCCCATGCACTTCACGGGTAGGGAGTTGGACAGAAGGCAGGAGTAGTCTTCAGGATTCGGCCGCAGCACTCAGGAGGAGCGCTGCAGGAGTAGCTTAGCGCTAGCAGTAGTCTTCAGTGTTGGGCGCTAGTAGCCATAGCAATAGTCCTCAGCGCTGGGCGCTAGTAGGTGGTAGTAGTAGTGTTGGGGTGAGATGGCTGGCGGAGGCCAGTGAGACTTACCTGTGGCGCCATAGCTCCAGCTCCATCTTCGAGGTACCTGCATCAAGGCGCCAACTTCACAGGAGAGAGAGAGAGAGAGAGAGAGAGAGAGAGAGAGAGAGATCCTCTTCTAAGTCCACCATCTCTTCTTCCCCTCTCGCCACCTGACTTCTCAGTATCAGCGGACTACTACAGAGAGAGAGAGTTGTGACTTGAGACTCGACGACATTGGATCCAGACTCAACATTGGGATTCAGACATTTTGACGAGGGACTATTTGGGCCTGTGCCGAAGACTTGGTGTTGACGACATTCCCATCTCCCCCTCTTCTTCGTCTAACCCCGCTCTTCTTCGTCTGTGTATGGTTGGGGCTGGCGCATTCTTCCTGTGTGAGCGCCAGACCCCTTCACACCATGGAATGATGATGATGATGTATGTTCKGGGCTGCATTGCAATATTGATTGTTCAGATCATTGGTATCTAAGTTTTCCGCTGCGCTATCTTGTACTTTGTTAGAGAGGTCGGTTCTTGTTCTGGTCTGCACCTTTACAGTATGCAACATCACCACATATAGATTGGAACCATTATACCAGTTCTAATTTCAGGGAGTCCCACTAGGTGCCATCAGTCCCAACAAAATCCCAACAAGTCCCTACAAAGTCCCAACAAGTCCGTACAAAATCCCAACAAGTCCCATCAAGCGCCAACAAGTGCTACTTCACACTAGGTGGACTTCAACTACAAGGAGTCTCTTCTTGATTGAAAGGCCCACATTATCATGTTGAACCACCACCCACCACTACTGCCGAGCCTCTTTGTTCCGTGGAGAACTTGTACAGCGTGCCAAGCTCAAAACGCACCTGTGTGACATGTTCTTCTTCTTCTTCTTTCTGGCTGGTGCTGCCACGCAAAAAAAGAGGTCCAGGAGGCCCAACCCCTGAAGAATGTGGTGGTAGACAACTTGTCGCGAAAGTTCGCCTGTGAAAGGTAGTGACTGTTTAACACTTAAATAATAATAATAATAATAATAATAATAATAATAGTCATAGTAATAATAATAATAATAAATTAAAAAAAAAAAAACTGCTCCATCTATTGGTGGGGAGCATCACTACACTTAGGGGAATGGAAAAGACAAAAGAGTATCAACAAGAACTTGAGAGCACTCAATAGTCATCCATGCACACAGCCTTTTCCCCTCCATCGCAGCTATGCCAGATATGGCACCAATCTCCTCCTCTAGGTGGTGAGCTCCCTTTCAACTCCACACCAAGGACCCATCCACTGTGCCCTCCTCCTCCTCTTTCTACCAGCTTTGGTGCTTCCAAAAAACAAGCCATGCACACAGCCTTTTCCTCTTTTTTTTTTGTTTTTTATTTGGGACAAGGCTCCAATCTATTCGTGGGGAGTCCCATATAGAAATTTACACAGAATTGAAAATTTTTGAAATTTTAAGATACCGGGGCCATTACCCGGCGATGGCTAGGAAAAATTAGAACTACTGAAGAAGATTGCTACATCGAACTACAAGCCATCAACCCTCTTTACCTCCCTCCGGCAAGACTTACTGCAGCAGAGCCACCATCTCCGCTGCTGCTGTACCCTAATTCCATCCTACTAGCTATCCCTCCTCACTAATAGCACGCTTGATATCCCACCATCTACTCATCCCCCTCACCTCAAATTGAGAAATTCGAGAAAATTCAAAAGATTTAAAAAGAATTGGAGAAACGAAAATCAGAGCTAATACCACCACCAATCCATGACATCTATGTCAAATATGGGAGCAATGCAATCTCCTCGTCTAGGTGGTGAGCTCCCTTTATACTCCACACCAAGAACCCCTTCACTGCGCACCCCTCTTCCTATTCCTACCAGCTTTGGTGCCTCCATCTCCATCCTATTCCAACCAGCAATGACAGCAATGACAGCAACGACAGCAATGACAGGACAGCCCCATCACTCTCCTTGCTATGACCACCAGTCAAGGTGGTGGCTCTGCTCCCCGCCAACACTTGCTTAGAAGAGTGCCAGCAGCAATCAGAAGGGGGAGAGGAGGGTTGGCATGGCAGTTTCCACTTGACAGGAGCATTTTGGTTCTTTCAAACTCGACTAGGGCATGGTTCCACTAGCAGGGGAGTAAAAAATGGCGCCACTCTACTTGTGCTGTCCTTCTGGGACACCGCGTAAAATTCTATAAAAAAAGAAAATCATTTAAACCACCAGTACTTCCTAAAGTCGTGCCCCTATACAAGCCACGATATTGGGAAACGTACAGGCCACTACGGGAGCGCCCACATTCATCCGACTAGAAACATTTCTACTCTATTTTTTTCCGCAGCCGATAGCTGGGCCAAGTACTGGTGGTTTAAACCGCAACTACCTTTCACATGCAAAGTCTAAATCGAAAATGTAACCTCTACCACATTCTTCGGAGGTCCGGAGCCACCAAATGGCTGGTGGCCCTAGCTGAAGTAAAAGAAAGAAGGTCGCGCTGGTGCTTCAGCAAAGCTTGGCGCACAGTTCTACTCTACCTTGGCAAAAAGAGGCTCGGAGGTAGTGGTGGCTCAAAGATTAAAAAAAGGGGGAACGGCAATTTCAGATGCCTAACACCCCCACTGCTGACCATTGCGGGGGTTAAGTCCCCCACTCATGGGGGTCTAGAATCGGGTTGAGTCCTGCTATCCGATCTGAACATCATACGGCCACGCTATGGCCACATTATAAAGTACTCAAAAGGAAGACTACACCCCCGCTAGTGGGACTTAGCCCTGGGTACCTTAGCCCCGGGTACGGGACAAAGACAGTCCCAGGGAAGCAGGTCAAACCCTCTGGGGTGTGCCTCGCATTCTTCGTTGGGTCTATTCAAGTTCACGGCAGGTTCCTCTAGGGGACGGTTGGAAGAACCCTTGGGAAAAAAAAAAGGGCATCCCGCGTCAACAGATAGGAGTGATGATAAGAGCATACACTCCTCTACCTGTCTTGTTGCAGGGGTCCATTCTATTGGTGGGGAGCTACACCTCCTGGAAAGCGGGTCCAGCGTCCCCTCAGTTACAATGATAAAATGATTGACGAGCAAACCGGGAACCTGGCCCTGCTGGAAACCGGGTTCAGCGTCCCACTGAC
Source organism: Chara braunii (assembly GCA_003427395.1). NCBI lineage: Eukaryota > Viridiplantae > Streptophyta > Charophyceae > Charales > Characeae > Chara > Chara braunii. Next base: position 2,855,905 of record BFEA01000097.1, read on the forward strand.
CACCATTCTGAGCTGAAACTAGAAAAAACAAGGATATATAAGAGGGGGATGCCTCTTCAGCCCAAACCAGACCGCCAGATTCAACCCGGCAAGCTAGCTTCCCTATCCCCGATGGCACCCAAAAGAACCTTTACTCATTACCCCCCTAATCGAAACCACTCCATGTCAACGAAAGCTAGTTCAGACGGGGAGAGAGAGAAAAGGATCTTGGAAATATTGTGGAGCTCTGAGAGAGTGACGCCTGGCTGGAGTGTGAACCAGTCCAGGAAGATGAGTTGGAAGTCTCTTGTGAAAGACATCCCAGACCCTTCCCCCCCTGGCCATTTCACCTGTTCTGTAAGGGAACGAGGCTGGCCGGGGACTTCGGGGCGGGTTATCGACGCAGAGCTCCTTCAGAATGGCCCAATCAGTTACACTGAACGGCCTGCAGAACTCCATATCTGCTTCCAATAACCGACGTCAAGGTCGATCCCATGCTCAGTGTCAGGTGGCCGGATCAACAGACAAAGAAAACTCTGAATCAATGCAACATGCGGAAAGACCATTTCCCCAGGCAACATTTCGAAATCAAACCATCCTAATTATTGGTACCTTCCCCCAGGGTAAGTGTACTATCACGTCAAACATGCAAGGAGACAAGTAAATCCAGCTGTAATGAAATTACAATTATCATCACAAAACGTCAACGACACATCCATACACAACCACGAGCGCATTACATTACCATATCAAAAGTTCGGAAGGAAGGAGAGGAAGGAGAAGAGGAAGAAGAAAATGGGATTCAGGAGGAAGCCAGAATTCAGAAGATAGTGACGGGCAAAGAGAAAGCTGAATCCGGAATTTCAGAAAAGTCACAAAATACAACCCGATCACCACCTTACCTCTCTCTTCGTCACCACCCACTTCCACTCCTGGTGCAGGCAGTCCGTCGCCTGACACCCACCATCTACCCAGAGTCGTCACCCCGCTTGGTCCGACTGCACAAGCCGGGTTCAATCGTCTCCCGCAGTCCGTCGCGGCCACACGTCAACCCCGCACAATCACTACCAGCTCGTCGGATCGCCCAACTCTACAACTCCCCTTAGCCCCCGCGTGCCCGTTAGCCGATCCTCTCGACGGCACTAACTTCAAAGTTTAGATTGGAGAGAGCTGATATCGCGCTTGCAAGATTTATAGCGAAGAGTGCCTGCAGGAGATAACCGGGATTACAGCTGGGAAGGGAAAAAGGGGGAAGGAAGTGCCTACGATCGGCGTGGGGGACTAAGCCACTCTCCATGCATCGGTCGCGAAACGCATCATCCTGGCAAATGAGAGGAGACAGAAGGCAGGAAAAAGCATGGGCGGCAAAAGATTAGCGGGGAAAGATTACAATCACACACTGGGTGGATCAAGAAGATTACGATCGAGATTAGAGTTGGGAGGGCAGCAAAAAGAGAGCGCAGCAGGATGGGCGCAAGCACAAAGCAGTGTTCAGTTCTGACCACGCTCAGAAAAACGCAGCGAGCCCAAACCCTACACTAATTCAAGTCCTCGTTCTAGGCTTCCAGCCGAAAATCCCGTTTACACCCAGAGACCATCATATATTTCGAAAATTCAAAAATCCCTCTCGCGTGTCAATCGCGCCAAAATTCCTCATGCCGTATATACGAAATTCAAGAACCAGAAAAGAAAGGAAAAAGTCCACGTCAGCATTTTCTTCTTCCGCTCGCTGAGGCGCATCCTAGCTCCCGACAGTTGGAAAGAGAATATGGGACGGCCCCTCTCACAAGAGGGCAGAAAGGAAATGCACCCTCGCGCCGGCCGGCCACACATGTTTGCAAAATTCAGACAAAAAGGAAATTTTGAGGGGCATGTGTGCAATTCGCCCCCATAGCCATACACAAGCCTTATTCAGGCCCAACACTCTTTGTGCAGAAAAACGCGCACATCAGGAAAGAGATTGTCACATGGGTGCCAGAAGCTGCCTGTCGACGTTGAGATGCCTCTGCCACCGTTCACTTGCTATATCCTCCAGGTTTCTTCTTACCCTGAGCTTTCGGTAGGTTGCTTTAAACCACCAGCACACCCGAGCCTAAATGTACGAGCCTAAATTTGAAAATCGCCGAGCCTGCAAGGGGTGGATACAACCACTGGGAAAATTCAGGGCGGTACCAGTACCACCTTCTGTGTTGGACCAACCCCCAGCAGATGGAACAAAAAGGGGGCTGTACATTTCTCGTTTTCACTCATACCCCACCCCATGCCTGACTGTAATTGCGGTCAATACATTCAGGAAAGTGGTAGTGTGAGCACTGAATGGATTCCTCCTCGCCTCTCACGGCAAGGAGGAGGGCTGTCAGAAAGGCCATCTTCTTTATAAAAGGGAAAAAAAAAAAAACTTCTTCTACTAAGCTCTAGATGTGATTGTGGCCATATTCATCCAGGTGTTGGTGTCCGTGCAGTCAGATACATTCTCCAAGTGCTAGCAGCTCGTGTCTCTGTGACAGTTTCTTCACTTCGCTATCCGTGATGATTGTGCTTTTGTCAGTTGTACAACCATGGACTGTTGAAATACAGACCAAGGTTCGACACCTGATGCAATCAATGAACTCACCATAGGCCATTCAATCTGGACGTGGAGTTTTTGAACGGCGTATGGTAAGTTCGTTGATTGCACCTGGAGTCGAACTTGGGTCTGTATTTCAACAGTTCATGGGTGTGCCTGACACCAGCAATAAGTATTAAAAAAAGAAAAGAAACAAAATGTACCTGCATCTGTATTCGGTGCTATTCCAAGGCCAGATGCAGAGGATATCTCAACCCTGCTGCCAGCACCCAGGGAGACAGGTAAGTTGGTTGTCTTTTTTCCCTTGTTTTCTTTGTTGCAAGGGCAGACGGCCGCAGATGCAGGTCTGGCCAAAGAAACTGAGCTGGCACCCGTTGAAACAGGCACCAGCCTCGTTTCTGGAGACCTTCTGTCTCCAAAAACGAGCCAGGCGCCTGTTTCAACGGGCACTTGCCTTTTTTTTGTTTTGTTTTTTTTCTTGTTTTCTTGCCTTTGCCTCACAGCCTAAACCACAAGGACATCTTACAGTCCATTTTCTTTTTTCGTTGGGCCCACAGGTGCTAGGGGTGCTGATAAGAGCAGACACCACTAACACTGTCAGGGATGCTTCATCTATTGGTAGGGAGCAGCACTTGCTGGAAATTGGGTCCCGCGTCCCTGAACATCATACTTGCTTTTTTGCCAAAACATCCGATTGTAGCTACTGCCAGCCACGAGGACCGCTCTCAGAGTAGGAAATTTGACTGATAGTCCCCACGACAACTCAGTGACCTGAGTGAGTGGGTAGCCTATGTTACAAGGTTAGATAGGTGGGGCCTGTGTCACATTGGACATGTTCTCCAGCTCCTAATCCCGTTGGCTATGCCAGTTCGTGATCCGGCGATTCCCAAAAAGGGGCTGTCTCGCCACCTCCTCCCATCGCTCCGGGGGTAGGCGGTATGGCGGGGGGGGGGGGGGGAGCTTCCTCCCGGTTTTAATTAGCCGGGTCCAGAAGTCCCCGCGGGTGGCCCCCGTGGACCTTTCGGGGGCCTTTCCAGTATCGGTCATCCAGCCACACAAGAGGGTCAACGGACGGTGGAGTTTCGGGGGCTAAGTGCGCAATCTGCTCCATGGCCAGCGGCCTCCACAGAAGGGGTGTTTCAAAAATCAAACGTATGATCCGTTGTAGGGGTTCCGTTCGTTTTTTTTTCATAAACAAACAAAGGTACTTCTGAGGCACTTTTCTCCGGGGCTGGAAACTGCCTGTGCACCAAAAGAAACGAACCGCCACAGCCCTCCTTTTTCGATTGGTGCCCCCAGGCTGAGCCATTTTGCTCTGGAGGCCCAGCCCCGAGAGTTGCTGCAGCATGCCAGCCACATATTTCATTCTTTGGCGGGGAAACGTACTAGTGGAATGTCCAAACATGTGCCAATATTTACACCATAATTATTCTCCCATCCTATGTCAGTGGCAAGGTCCCACTGGCATGGATTAAACCACCGGTACTCCTGAGGCACTTTTCTCCAGGGCTGGGAACGCGCTGCGCACCAAAAAGAAAAAAAGCGGCGCAGACCTCCTTTGGCTGGCGCTGCCAGCCATTTTGCTCTTAAGGTCAAGCCCTGAAAGATGCGGTGCGTTAAACCACCAGTACTTCCTAAAGTCTTTAACGCGATTTTAGGAAACTTACAGGCCACTACAGGAGCGCCCAAATTCATCCAACTAGAAACGTTTCTACTTTCTTTTTTTCCGCGGCCGATAGCTGGGCCAAGTACTGGTGGTTTAATGCCCCGAAAACCAAAAACGAATTGCGGGGCCAAGTACTGGTGGTTTAAGAGATTCCACCCCTAGATAATCTAGATCCACGGCTCCCGTCTTCACCTAAATAGAAGGCCCTTTCATTTAATATAGCCATATTTGGGGCAACTTCCACTCTAAATGAAGCTATCGGAGGATCTCTTCGGGTGAAGAAGGTAGTATCTTTCGATCCCTGCAACTGGAACCTCGCACTAGGTTATTGAGGTCTGTGCCCGCATCATATACGCGGCATTTCTTTGTGACTCTTTATCTTACCCATTGGCTAGTGGAACCAGACCCTAGGTACTTCTCCCATCGTGTCCTTCACTTTTTTGTCACTTTCCTGTTTGGCAGCGCTTGGTTCCACTTACGTGCAGGTAAATGGTCCCCACCCCTAGGAGATCCAACTAGCGAAGTGCAAAGTGGATTGGATTTACACCGCCAGTACACAGCCCCAGCCTTGCTGAAAATGCAACTCGTAGCCTACAAAAATTTCCTGCAGGTAAGTGGTCCCCACCCCTAGGAGATCCACCTAGCAAAGTGCAAAGTGGATTGGATTTAATACCCAAGTCCCGGACGTGTTTGCGAGCCATCCCCAGGCACTTCTCCCATCTTGTTCTCTTCTTTCTCTTTCCACGCGCAAGACTCTGAAATTTTAGGAGAGGCTCAATCGGACTCTCAACTTGGCTGGGGCCCATGTCCTGGTGTTTTTTTTTTTTTTTTTTTTTTTTTTTTTAAAAAAAAA
>BFEA01000097.1:2884012-2903776 GCA_003427395.1 Chara braunii
ACACCTCTGACCGGTTTCCCACTCTCCCGTCCTTTTCGCTGCCCTCCCATTCATGTACATCCGGTCGTTCTCTAGAGTCGCCGATTTCTGTCGTCTGTCGGCGGTGATTATCCGAAATCCTGACAAATCCCGGTCCACTTGAGCAGAAGACGACCCGGTTCGTCCGCAGCAGGACTGACTTCTCTTCCGTCCACGCGCGCCGGGATTTTTCCGCCCCTCGCCCCGGGTTCCACCGCTTCCCCCTTACCCGCTCCCCATCACGAGTTCTGCGTGGAGCCGCCCGGTTTCTGTTGGGACCCACGCCAGGACCGCTGTTTTTTTTAGTACTATAGGAAAACTCAAGGATCGGGACCAGGAATCCCTCAATATCTCAACCCGGAAGGATCTAGGGTCGTTACCCAGCTAGAGCCTCTCTTGGAAACCAGGTCCAGGGTATTAAGACTGCAACTTACAATAAACAAATTTATCACAATTCAACTAAAACAATGATTGGAAAGCGTAAAAAAAGGCAAATAGAAAGGAAGGCAAACAATCATGTATAGACCAAAATCCCTATTTATCTATCTGGGAGTCTTACCCAGCTTTGCTTAAACCGCCGGCCCCAACCTTCCTGAAAAGAAAACTCGTCGCCTACGAAAATTTCGGAGGCCCAGCGTGGTAGATAAATTGAATCCGTGGCGGGTAGCCTGCAAAAAAGGCCAGCGGCCGATAGCTAGATATACTAGAGGTTTAAGGATCATACAGAACAGAGGATATTTACAACTGAAAACCTCTACCTCTAAATTGCCTATTAGCTGTTGAGCCAGCACTGGCCTCAGTGTACTTGAACATAGAGTTTATGGTGGAGCCTAAATCGGGTTCAGCATCCCTTAGGAGCAAAAGGGGTTTCGTTGATCACCTGGTATGAGTTAACCGACTACAGAATGCTAACATACTATCTGGTGTAATTTACCCTCCTCGACCCATATCTTCCAAAACTAGTGCAGGTTGTAATTGGTCCGCTTCTGGGATCTCCACCAGTCTGCAACAATCGAAACTCTAAGATTAACTTTTATGGTAGATGTTATTTGGGAGAAAGGGATGTCCGTTGTTGGCGTGAATTCCCTTACAAGGGTATCCACCTTGGTTTTTTGCAAGTGACGAAAATGAGGGTAGGAATAAAAGTTGGGTGCGAAAATTGGGTAAGTTGCGCGAGCCGCAACCAATTTTTCGTTTTTTGTAAGGAGTTGTGTGTTCTAAGAAAGAGAAGGGAGTGCGTGGGAGCACAATTTTTAGGTGCGTTTGATCTTTTCTTGTTGATATTATACAACCGACACAATTGTCAATCAACTTTTGATTTTGATTTAATTATGACTAAATGGTCATTTCCCTTTGGTCATCACGATTGTTTGTAACGTGTCCGCACGTATGGAGGTCGCTTGTCGTGACGGGGGTCAGGTTGAAAGGGTTTGGAGTCAGGTAACACACGGCGTGGTAAGGCATTTTGATTACCCATATGGTGGTATGACTTTGACATAGTAAGCGGCGAGCACGGCACCCCGCAGGCAGAACCTGGTCCCTCGCCTGATGGGTGTCGGGGTTCGACAATCGTGGTTATGACTATAGGCCAAGTTAATGACTTAGGTGGGGGTTTTCGTTATACTAGACACGGGGCAAAAATCGTTTATATCAAAATTTGCAGTTGTTATAGTCACCATTGATCTTAGTACTATTAGTTACAACATTGGACTTTCAAAACAGAGGTACGAGATTTGAGCCCACCAGTCAACAACGGTGGAGCGTTAGGACGATTGACGAGACTGAGGGGTTAAGGGTTCGAAGGGGCTATCCCTTTCGATTTTGTTGTAGGCCCACCCATGGGTTAAGTCAGCGAGACCGAGAGGGGCACCAATAGTCCATTTTCCCCAAAGCACCGTTCCCCTATATTCATATTTTTTATTTATTTTTACTTTTATTTTATTCTTTAGTTATTTTAGTTGTCGGTCTCTTTTTTGGGATGTGGCACCGTGACTAACGGTATGGAAGGCCAAAAATTCGGGGTTTTTCGCCACGTTGCTACAAGCAATGACAGATATACCCTAAAGCACATATATAACAGGCAAATTTTTTTTTCAGAAAAGAGTAAAAATTCGGGAAAATATAACAGTTTCGGTGAAAAATTTGCCAAAATTTGCCGAATTTTTCGCCGAATTTTGGACCTTTCATGAATCGCCTCTCTGGTAAGGGAACCAATCAGCCTAGCTCAGTTGTCTATGAAATTGTAAAAAGTCGGACCAAGGGGTTAACATGCATGCAATCGGGAGGTGCTTAGCCCACAAAGCAGAAAAAGTTTGAGTGGAGGGGGCACCGCCTTCCACCAATGATCTGCTTGTGAGGGGTTTTTTAGTGTGAATATGCCCATTGGGACCTGAAAGATAGCCTCAGCAAGGTGAGGTTAGAAGAAACTTTGGCGGAGCCCCCTTCGATACTAGCATAAAAATCATTCGTCGTACTTGGGTATATAGGCGAAAGACTAATTGAACCATACCCACATACAGACTTATAAATCTTAGCAAATGGCGGGAATCACAGCAAAACACACACTACGGTGATAATACTAAGAAATCAACAGGGTTTTAAGTCTATGTTCTTGCAAGTCATTACAAAAGCTTTCAATAAACGTTTCTCATTATGGAACTACCCAATGATTTTTGTGTCCATATTCAGTCATAAATCTTAGCGTATGCTTTGAGAAATTGAGAACCTAAAGGCGTAGCTGTAGTCGTACTATCGGAAAATAAAAGGTAAAGTAAAAAATAGATACGCACAACTATTTAGAAAACGTTCAATATATTCAAAAAAGGGGAAAAAAAAAAGTTGCAGTAACTAGATGACCTAACTTAGTTGGCACACCTATGAATTGTTGAAATGGAGACCTTAGTTCAAATCCCAACAAAACCAGACGAGTGAAAATAATTATGAGCTTACCTAAGGTTGTGTTATTTCAAATATCACATTTTCACACTGATGTCATTTTAAAAGAAAGGAAAAGTTGCAACGTCAATTGTTCACTGCCCCATGTGGATCCGGTAACTTTTTTAGCAAACACTGAGAGATAACGCTTGATGGACTTATAAATCCCGATGCAACAACGTTTGTCACCCACTACCTGCGCTTGATCGGTCCTTGCCAGTTGAACAGGGAGGAGAGGTACAAGTTACCTGTTGCAACCCCCTCTTACTTGAAATAAGAAGGGGGGAATTCAACAGGGAGTAAGGGTATTGGTTGCATGTCGGAACCCCACCTGAATAAGAAGGCAACAAGTGTTACTTGTAGTCCTCCATCACTGTAAAAAAACTCAAGCTTGGAGATAGAAATCCACAGGCTTGATTACATGAAGGTTGACTATATTATCATATTCATAATTTGGAGGGGCGCTTTGGTAATTTTGAGGTTATTCTATAAAGTTCCTATAACCTTCTGAATCTATGGGACATTTATATAATTTAGCATTGTCTGAAGATTATATGCAAAATCCTAAAGACTCGAGGTGTTTTCAAAATTAGTTACATATTACGACAAACTTAGAATCATTGAGAATAAAAAGAAAAAACATATAGTGACTGAAGTTTATACAGCAGGGTTAGACCATAATGCAGGAGCATATTGGGAATTTGAATCATAACGGGATAACAACTGTAGTTTTCTAAAGATACAAGTATATGTATGTAGTTATCAAACAAGTTCAACGACATATTCGATTTTCCCAAAGGAACAAGGAGTATGTGGCTTCAATTATTTAGCAATGTAAGATTTTTTATTTTTTATTTTTAAATGCAGGTGTTTTGTTTTCTCGATGATTTCACCATTCTCATGTCTGGTCCAAGTATAAAACTAGTTAGAGTCAATTTTTTTTTTTTCGTTTTCACACCAATGATCCCATGTCTGGTCCAAGTATGAAACTTACTAAAGTCGATTTCCCCTTCTGTTGCTTTCACACTGATGATCTCACGAATAATCCAAGTATGAAACTAGCTAGAGTTGGTTTCCCTTTCTGTGACTTACATGATGATGATCTCACGTATGGTCCAAGTATGAAACTAACTATAGTCAATATCCCATTTTGTTTCTTTTACACTAGTGGCATATGTTTCAAGCTTAGATTAATACTTTAGTATTACTGGTCTAACGCAGACCACTTGGTGTGTACCTAATAAGCAAGAGTTCGACGTTAATCAGGTTACTAAACCAAGTCTGATTGGTGACTGCTAGGTTGTACCATTATCGTTGCAGCATTTCAAATTCCCGAAATGAGTCTGACAGATAATCAAACACCGGATTTTATCTTGTTTTTAAAAAAAAATGACCTTAATGAGGCTAACACCATTATGTCCAAATCTTGATTCTTCAAGAATGCAAACGGTCAAACCTTGCGTTTTGAATCCCACCTTACATATGTGAAAACGGAGCTTACGTCGATGCTCTACATTAAAAGTTACAAACATTAGACCAATATCACGTTCAAAAGTCGCACGAAAGTCCTTTTCGATTCTCATGACCTGAAAGAAAACGATATGAGAGTGGTCAATCGTGGTCGATGTCACTCTCAGTTTCTCTCCTCTCTCTCTTTCTCTCTCGCTCTGTGTGTGTGTGTGTCAGTGTGTGTGTGTGTGTGTGTCTGTATGTGTGTGTGTGTGTCAGGTTGAAGACCATAGTGTTGAGCAACATGCCCTTTTAAGTTTAGTAGCACAACTTTATGCCTATATGAGCAGACATGAGCCTAATTGTCCATCCACGGCTCGTCACCCTTACCTCCACTTGCGGGAGGTGTCCCCATCCCTTGGGTGGGCGTATCCCCACCGAGCTACCGGACCATATGCGAAGTTTTTTCGTATGCAATCGCAGAGGTTACTTAACCGAGGGTGTTTCTCATTCGTTGTAGCATAGGGGGTACGTGAGGTTAACACCCGCATCGTCTTCCGAGGCGTTGATCTCTCGAACCATATTCTACGCCGGTCGACAAGGGAAGTCATTCTAACCACACGATACAATTTCTAACAAAAACTTATTCTTGGGTGCAATATTGCGTCTAACCATTTTTTCAGCTTCAAGTTAACCCGTAACTATTCTGTTGTCTGAACGAAAAGATGTCATGTGCAAGGCTTCGTATAAATAATCATCACTTCGCAGGGTTTTAGCATAATGACTAGTCATATGTGGTTACGTGAGCAGTCGAGATGATGGAGTACTATGTAGTGCCCATAAATATGCGATCCCTTTTAAATTGCGGGATTGCACTCGACGCTCAAGTGTTGGCTGACGCATGTGCTGAGGGATCAATCCTTTAGTAAGCGCAAAAGCTAACCAAGCACCCTGCCATCTTCTGCACCCTTCTATGCCAAAAAATAGGGTAGGGTAGGATATCATTGAGGGCATAAGGGAACTTGGAGTGGTGGTGAGTTGTCTGACCATCACCAGCAACAAGTTAACTCTTCTATTCGAAACCTTATCGTTCCACCAAAATAACTTTTAACAAGGAAGATCAAATTGTCGTACGTGCGCAATCATGTACATAATCATAGGTCTTGGCCTATGCAAATATGTACGCGTGCCGGCTGCGATAGCCGTACGCAAGAAAAATGTTAAACCTCGCATTGTTCCTTTGTGAGTGTTTGACCCATAACTTATTATGCGCGAGACTTCGGGTGTAGTCTACGCAAAAGAATGTTCAAGAAGGATATTCGTGCGAGAGAAATCATAATATTCAGTTATGCTAAATCTCACAACCAACTTTCATAGCGACGCTTTACGAGTTATCCGCAATCGCTCAACTTTCAGCGACGTTCAACGTTGCGTACGACACCCAAGTGTCAAAGATGAGGTATCGTGAAGAAAATCTCCTTCACGATATTAAACGACTGGTCAATGAGTCGTTCAACCCTCGTGACGCTTCTGACCTCTAGGCATAGCGCCATAATGGGCAGCACACAAATGCTCAGTGCATAGGGGAAACTTTTTTGTGCTGAGTTGGAGCCTGGAATGTCCTAGACAAGGACATCGAATTCCAAGTTTCGGACTAACGTTCGACCAACTAATTCAAATAATAAACAAGAGCGTGTGCATTATTGCATTGTCGCGAAGTTATGCGCACACACATTTACTTAACCGTAATGACCACGCAAAATAAAAAGGTTCAATCAATCAAACAAAGAGGTTGTGTGACATTAAACGATCACTCTCACAACAATGTTGTGGTTTGTCCATCTACATTCGCGCAATACATAGACAATCACCAAGGCTCGATCCAGAATTTTCCAAGCATACATGCGATCACACAAAGTTTAAATAAAAATATCGCACACACTAAGGGAGTCAACTTTATCGTTTTCTACAACTCGTACCCTACCTTATACACAGAAACCTTAACAATTTTTCACCATTCCTCAACAAAGATACTCAATCTTTAAAAATTGTCATGAAGAAGTCTGAGCAAAATCACAAGAAACATGACAACCCACAAGGGTTAAGTCCTCAGCTTGAGATGCAGAAGCAGGTAAGTTGCATTGTAAACCAACATGTTATCAAAGGATAACAAAATAGTGATCCTTTGTAGGATCAGGGCGACTGAATCGAGCCTTTAATTGAAAGCGTAGACCTGCATCACAGTACAGGTCAAATGACCAATATTGCATTTAAACCAAATGGAGGGCATGTTTCACTTCGTAACCTAACTCCTTTACTAACTTATCTCTCACCTTTCTCTAATCGATACCACAACTTATTGCAAATTTTGGCAGCATTTCCCCTAAACAGGATGGATTAGCAAAATTTTCCTAGCAGAAAATAATGAAACTCTTCAAATTTCGGGAAATTTCACAAGCGTTTTCCGTATGAAAAATATTTTTTCATAATTTTTATAAATTCAAAATGACGAAATTTTTTTAATTTGTAAAACTTTTTGCAGCACTTCCCGTAGGAAAAAAAAATTGTCAAGGTTTGTACAAAGCTGAAAATGATCAATATTTCATTTAAACAAAACAGGGGAAACGCTTTATTTCGTAGTCTAACTTTTTTACTGACTTCTTTTTCACCTTTCTCTAATCGATACCAAAAGTTATTGAAAATTTTGGCATCATCTTCCTTAAACAGGGCGGATTGACGAATGTTTCATAGCATAAAATAATCAAACTCTCAAAATTTTAAAAAATTTCGGCGGCGTTTCCCGTAAGAAAAATATCTTTCAATTATTTTTATAAAATATAAATGACTAACTTTTTTCAAATTTGTGAAAATTTTGGCAGCGCTTCCCGTAGGAAAAGGAGGCTGCCAAGATTTGTACAAAGTTGGAAATAAGAAAGCAAAGTACAACTATACTTGGGGCTAACTTCTGACACTTACCTGTCAGTTAGAACTATTGATAGTCAACACAATCTTTCTTTGAAGATGGTATTGAGAGCTAGCATCAGTCCTAACTCCTAGTAAAATCAATATTATCTTATCCCAAGCTCCCCTTCCCATCATCCATTCTAGTCTACCTATGGCTTCAACACTCGACGAACATCCAAGCAACTAAAGTTATCAAAAGATACCCCAAACGAGTGCCCTCAATCAAAAAAGCATAATCAACATCTCTCCTAATATCGTTTTTTTTTTTGCCTAAGTAATTCGTTGGTCTCTCAATTATTTTATCCCTCTTTTTATCCCCCTTTCCTATGGGATAAGATCAAACCGCCCCAACTTACAGATAGGTTTGACCTGCCTAAATGAGAGAATACGACACGCACAATTAGACTGCCACAACTTAGGGGTATGAGCAACTTACATGAGAGACAATGTATGACCAAACCGCTCCAACTTATAGGTACGCCCGACTTCTGTTTAACCACCGGTTCCCCTGACGTCAGAAACCTCTGGGGTACCGGTAGCGCCGTTTTACGACGGGTACCGGTAGTACAGCGTGGAAAACCAGGCGGGCCTCCGTACGGAATTTACGACAAAAATTAGAAACAAACCGAATCGGCGCGGTAAATATTTCACCGTCAAAATATTTTTTTCTTTTCTTTCTGATATTTTTCCCTGAAAGATCACGACCTAATCTACGGACTCTCAAATTTTCAGACATTTTCATATTTCTTAAGAGCACAAAAAATCGGCAAAGTTGTCGCTTGCAAAATGTTGGGATTGGACCCATCGACCTCCGTAATTTCCTATAAACCGAATCGGCGCGGCGAATATTTCACCGTCAAAATGATATATATATATATTTTTGCTGATACTTTTTCCTGAAAGATAACGACCTAAACATTTTCATGATTTGTTTTGAGCACAAAAAATCAGCAAAGTTGCCGCTTGCGAAATGACGGGTTTGGACCCGTCGGCCTCCGTACAACCCGGCGCCTCCGTACGGTCGCCGCCCCTCCGTACAACCCGGCCCTAACTCACAGGGACTAGGGGTTTAAAATGGCCGGGGGACCGGTGGTTTAACTAACGATATGGGGCATAAGACTAGACTGCCCCAACTAAGGGGTACGCCTAGTCTCGTGCATTTATCCCGCTAAGAAGAAAAACACACAGAACTGGGTTCACCCAACTTAGAATGCCCTCAATTGTGTTTCAACAGCTCAAAAGAGCACATCAGGAATTTGAGTCTCCCAACTTAGGGTGTTCGTCCTCCTATTTAGAAACCCTTAAAAGAAACAAGTGACTTGACCATCCAACTTATAATAGATCGATTCCTGAAAGGTCATGCATTTATCCCAATAAACAAAATAACACATAGCACTGAACCACTCAACTTAAGAGTAATTTCAGTCTTTGGTTGACCTAGTCAGATGCAAACATAATATTTTCCTCCTTCTCTTTTTTTTTTTCGCTTAATTCAAACAGACAAATAATATGACTTATACATATCTCATTTACCTCAATTTATAATGAATATTCAAATAAGATTTTTTTTTTTTAAAGTTGAAAGGAAACAACTTTAATCGTATTCTCAGTCGAAAGATAAAAGGTAGTAGAATTAAAGGACTACGGGATCACTTGTGTAAAACGAAAGTATACCTAAGTGTTCCCTGCCTCCAAAACCCCGCTCGGGTTTCGACGGGGGTCCCGCAATCGGTGGGCTGGCCTTCCATAAGGTCTTGCTGCGTTCTTGTGGGTTGCACTCCCACCTACCGCCTTCCTCTCCCGAATAACGAACTAGAATGAGAGTAAGAACGGTAGCAAAGAAAAAGTTAGTCTCTCAAGATTCAAGCAGAGGTTCACTCAAACTCGAATAGAGAAGACCTTGTTGTCTTCAACTTCTGAGAGTCCCTCAATGGTGGTCAAAAACGTAGTAGCGACGGTCAAACCATAACAAAAACTTATAGTAACGACCTCCTTACAGGTGCTAAAGTTGCAACAATAAACCCAATGCAGAGTTTAACCGACCCTTCAAGTCATTGCGCTTCCACCTCTGACCACACAACAACTACTCAATCTGGAAAGGTTGCGCAAGCAAAACTCAGCATTACTCAGCAAAACAATAGCACGCACAACAGTTGTGCGCATGACTCAAGCAAAATAGCAATGCTCAGCAATAACAACAGTAGATGTGAAGCGCAACAGTAGTAACCTGCATGTCAGTCTCAACAATTGTCTATTGGTTGCGCGAACCACAGCAGCTTGACGCTTTACCTGTAGCAACAATCGACTATCGTAGCAACACCTTTTTCTGACTGTAGCACGACCTTAGTTGTCATCGCACCAATGCTCAGTTCTACTATGCTTCGAAAACCGCTCAACAATTTTAAACTTTGTCACGATGTTGCGCGCATCGGCTCCCGCCTTCTTGCAAAGTGCGGGAGTCCTCCCGGCTAGAGCGGCGACGGAACGACGCGACCTCGACCGTCTTGACGGTTCGTGAGATTATTTATGCGTCATCCTAAGTTGTCTCTTGATTTTGGTTACGTTCTAACTCCTGCGTGACATAGCCGGGAGGGTTCCCGCGCTTTGCAAAAAGGCGGGAGCCGATGCGCGTGACAACGACACCAACAATAATCAACAAATAATGGCAACAATTTAATATTTCAACAGCGAACTGCCTTTGAATCAGCAACAACATAAGTATCTCCCAATCATAGCCACAATCTCAACAATGTGGAAACTAACACCATCGTAACTACTTGAATCCTGCAAATGACAATCTACAGCTAAAAAAATGACAACAATAATCGTAGTTAGAATCCCACAGAAGTAGCACTTCGAAACACTGCATGCGCCAACACTTGAATACACAGTAATATAGCCGGTTTCAACAACATAAACCTTGTTGTCAATGGTGTTAGCAGCAATGGACCTTCGTTGAAGGGCAATAACACTTTGCTGCGAAGAACTACTATAGCAACATTCCAAGGAAACAGACATTAGTAACTTTCATCGGAGAGTACTCGATGCCCGAGTGAGGGAAGAAAAACGGTAACTTTCTCCGGTTTAGATGGTGACCGATCTCATGCTCTATGGGGTGGTCATCCACACTGCAAGGTTGCTGCTACATACATAGAGGTAGTTGCCCGACTCCTTTTTAAGGTCTCGTTTGTCAACAGAATTAACCAGACAAATCATCCCACAAGCTAAGAATGACATATTGTCGAGGAGCTCGAAGACACCACCATTTGTGTGTCTCTTCCCTTCAATTTAAACTTTCACTCCCTCTTACTCGTCCTTCTCCTTCAACTTTGTTCATTGCACCACTATAACTCCTCGCTTGCGGCATTGTGTGGATAGATCAAACCACAAAGCCTATATACACTCGTCATTAAGAGCGTTTGTGGTCAAGAGCAAGGTGAAGTTTTTGACTGTGAACAAAATCATAGTCGTCGAGAGACAGACCTGCTCCTAGTGTGAAATAGATACTTCCTCACTTATTGACTTAATCCAGTGTTTGCTGAATGTGTCAGATGAGAATGAATCTTTTTTTAGAACATGAGAAACTGCATTCCCAACGGACTCGTGGACTAAAGGTACAAAAATGAGAACGATTTCGCTAAAATACCGAAAGATTCATTATCCCCTTCAATTTAAACTTTCACTGGTACATATTTCCCCTTCGTCGAACTTGAAGGACAGTAATAGTTTGCTGTGAAGAACTACTACAGCAACATTCCAAAGAAACAAACAGTAATAACTTTGATCGGAGAGCACTTGATGCTCGAGTGAGGGAAGAAAAATGGTAACTTTCTCCCATTTAGATTGTGACCTACCACCTCATGCTCTATAGGGTGGTCATCCACACTCTAGGGTTGCTGCTACATACATAGAGGCAGTTGCCCGACTCCTTTTTGAGGTCTCGTTCAACAACAGAATTAACCAGACAAATCATCCCACCAACTAAGAATGACCATATTGCTGAGGAGCTCGAAGACTGTGACACCACCACTCTTGCATCTCTCCCCTTGAATTTAAACTTTCATTCTCTTTCAACCATCCTTCTCTTTTAACTTTGTTTACTTCACCATTACTAACTCCTCAGTTGTGGCATGGTGTACATAGATCAAACCACGAAGCCTATATACACTCGTTATAAAGAACGTTTGTGGTCAAGAGTAAGGTCAAGTCTTCGACTGCGAACAAAATCATAACTGCTTAGAGACAAACCTGCTCCCGATGTAAAATAAATCCTACCTCGCTTGTTGCCTTAATCCAGTGTTTGCTAAATGTGTTAGATGAGAATGATTCTTCCACTAGAAAATGAGAAACTGTGTTCCCTACGGACTCAATGACTAAAGGCATAAAAATGAGAATAATTTCGCTAAAATACGAAAAGATTCATTATCCAAGTAGGTACTTCCCTTCTCTCTCTCACTGGCACATGCACCGGCGGCGCATTTAAGCCTGAGTACCACGATCACTTTTGAGGTAGATGACGACCAAGACCACCAGCACAATCGATCATGATGAGCACAATGATCATGACTAACGAAGCCCACCGTGACCAGGAACAATCATACGTGGATAGATGATGACGATAATTACTATGATTGCTAACACAATTGCGGTGCTACTAATTAAGAGTGACCAATATAACCACAACTAAGGGCAGGTACAGCGTGGTGACTACATTCGAAGCCAAACTGTTGAGCGCACAAAATCGCCCTGCCATACCTAGGAAAATGAGTATGAATCTTTCACTAGAACACAAAAAAAGTACACTACTAATACAAATCCAGTATGTGTGTGGTAAAGCCACGTACCCGAACCCATCCGACTTCTCCCTTCCTTAGCTTTTATTCCTCTAAGCACCTAGCTTCCTTACTCCCCTACCCTCTATGCACTTGGCCGACCTCCCGGAAGGGTTCACATGATCCTAGTGAGCACAATCAAGCTCGGGTGGACTTCGCGTGGAAGAACAACCACCAATGAGATGAGCACTAATTGAGCACCTCGATCATGCCGATGAAAATTAACTAATTAGTTTATGCATGTGATGATGGTCGTCCTCCACCACTCACCAAATATGCAAAATGAGCATGAATCTCCTGATGGAATAAGAAAACGTTAGGAAGGTACGTTTTCCTCTCAAGAGTCTTCTGCTACTGCAACCCAATACACTTGCGTCTGCATGTCTCGTGCCACTTACTTGCTAAAAAGAGTGAATTTTCCACAGACACGAGAAGGTGCATTCTGGCAAGGAACTCGATCAACGTGACGACGAACGTGATTACAAAGATGATCGTGACCTTAGCAGGATCACAAAGAGCATTACTCCCAAAAGGAACGATATTTAGTACCCCCACGAGAAGTAACCTCGCCACGTCGAATGTTGGCGTCTTGATCGTGATAATGAAGCGACGAGAATTATGAACCTCGTGCAGGGCATGATGAGGAGCACTTGTGGGAAGATGACGACCAACACTATAGTCATATCAGCAGCAATCCCCACAAGGACTCGGCGACGATCTTTATGTCGATCCCAACAATGATGAACAATCAGTCAATAACACTACAGTCTTCAAGATGACTATGAGCACCACAGTATTGTAACGAAGAGCGGATCACCTCGATGGTGATAATCGCGACATCTGTAACGAAGGCAGTAACGAACACAATGGTTACAAGTACTACGATGAACAAACCCAACTATCCTGGGAGAAAATTTGGATGAAACCAGCTACTAGATGTTCAATTAGTATTTCGCCTTCATCCCTGAAGCGTTTACAGCAACAGAAAGGTAAGTTACTTCTCATTTTATATGTGTCATCCTTGTGCAGGGGTCATCCTAATCTTATCTTTATTGTTCCAAATTTAACGGATGTCCTGAAGGACCACGATTGGAGAACAACCTCGATATATCATCATTGACCTGGCTGGTTCCTAGTAATGTAGAATGATTTTATTATGGTCGTCTTATTTTTATGTGGATTTGAACTTGGGTCAGAATTTCAACAGCTTAAGGGTGTACTAACTGAACCAGACTCGTTGGTTCCTTCATCGGTCCCGGTGCCAATATCGGCCCGCGTCTTAAAATGAGACTTTTACTAATAGAAAAATATAATAATAATAATATTAACAATAAAATAAGAAAGTAAGAAGAGAGATGAGAGGGGGAGGACCGCTGAAACCCCTCCTTGGTCCCAGTAATCAGTCTCGTGGTCAGGGTCGTCAACAAAAACCAAGGGTATAAACCATAAGACCCTCGACCTCTCATTTTTCTTCAACCACGCTTCACATCTCCCTTGTCGTCGGTTGCTGGTTTCGATCTCTAAATCTGCAACTTGAGAGTCCGATGTCACTACCAATAGTGTTAGACCCATGGATGAATTTTGTAGGCGCAAATCTATATATAAAAAGTAACTGCATCGTGACCGGGCCTACGAAAATGCGCCAAGACCACCCTTTGACCTACCGGTCGAACCAACTGTCGTCGAGCTTCCGCTTCTACCCATGGAAGGTGTGACCTACGTACTCTCCCTTCTTGCACATCACTTCTCACGCAACAAGCCAGCTTGTCATCAATATTGTTTGTGTCATGTTTCGTCTATGCACATCTTATCATGATCTTTGGGGTACCCATCAAGGACCCAATTCACTCCACGTGCGCGTCTCCAGTACCGCCTTTCATATAAGTCAACGAAAATCACATCGGACCAGTTTTGATATTTAACCTCGATGCCGGCCATAACACTGTTAGTGTCTACGCGTGCGAGGTTAGTGTGTGCGCGATGTTAATCAAAATTTGAATCCTTCTCTAGCTCGCCTTGTTTTGCAAGGTCGTTAATTACAACATCTTTCCTAAAAAAATGTGGATTGACAATTGTTTTTTAGCAAATAACAATCTACCTCTCCAAATTTCAGAAAATTTTGGTAATGCTTCCCGTAGGAAAATTATCTTTCCATAGTTTTTATAAATTCAAAATGACGAACTCTTTTCATATTTCTGAAAATTCGGCAGTGCTTCCTGTAGAAAAACGAGGCTGCCAAGATTTCTACAAAGCTAAAAATGCGGAAAAAAAATACAGCTATACTTCGGACTAACTTTTGACACTTACCTGCCAGTTAGAACTAGCGATAGTCAACACGATCCTTCTTTGAAGACGGTATCAAGAGAGAGCACCAGTCCTAACGCTTAGTAAGGTCAATCTAATCTTATCTCAAACTCCCCCTCCCATCATTCATTCTACTCTACCTATGGCCTCAGCACTCGACGAGCATATAAGCAACTAAAACTATCAAGAGACGTCCCAAATGAGTGCCCTGAATCAAACATGCATAATCAACATCTCTCCCAATCCCGCATTTGCTTTGGCCCAAGTAGTTCGTTGGCCTCTCAATTTTTTTATCCTTCTTTTTATCCCCCTTTCCTTTGGCATAAGATCAAAGCACCCCAACTTAGGGGTACGCCTGACCTGCCTAACTGAGAGCATAGGATACGCACGATGAGACTACCCCAACTTAGGGGTATGCCCTACCTACATGACAAAAAACGTATGACCAGACCACCCCAACTTAGGGGTATGCTCGATCAATCATAAACTATGAATATAAAGCATATGACCAGACCACCCTGACTTAGGGGTACGCCCGACCTCTGTGTGAATGAAGACATGAGGCATAAGACTAAACTGCCCTAACTTAGGAGTATGTCTAACCAACCTTGCATTGAAAATAACATATGACATAGGTTCAAACTGCCCCAACAGAAGGGTATGCCTAACATGCCTAAACAATCACAAACAACGACTGTCGTAACTTAAGGGTACGTCCAACTCATATATCATCAACGACATAGGGCATACGGTTAGACCGCCCCAACTTAGGGGTACACCTAGTTAGCCTGAACAACTTTAAGGCACATAAGGCAATGTGATCAGATCGCCCCAAGTTAGGGGTACGTCCGATTTGCCTAAACAAGGTTACAGACGACGTGTGATTAATCCGCACCAACTTAGGTGTACGTTTAACCTCCGTAACAACAGTTTATAAAATCAGAAATACTTTTCATAAACTTACAATTTTCTGTCTTTTAAGTAACTGATTAGACCAGGCTACCGAACTTAGGGAGACATTGAGTCTTGCCTTAGTTATATTTTAAGATAAGGAATTTTATACTAACTTTTTTTTTTATATATATTATCACAGACATAGGGCTGAACCACCCCAACTTAGGGGTACGCTCAGTCTGCCCGGGTTATTTTTCATTATATTTTTATTTTATTTTTCCTTCCCTTTTATTCTACCCAACTTATTGACTAGATTGAGCGTTTATGATGATTCCTTATTCACACTCATCATAGAGAGCGTTTGTGGTCAAGAGGAAGGTGAAGTCTTCGACAGTGAACAAAATCATAGTCATTGAGAGACAAACATGCTCCCAGTGTGAAATAAATCTTACCTCGCTCGTTGTTTTAATCCACTGTTTGTCAAATGTGTCGTATAAGAATGAATATTTCGCTAGAACATGAGAAACTGCGTTCCCGGCGGACTCACAGACTAAAGGCACAAAAATGAGAATGATTTTGCTCAAATACGGAAGAGGAAACTATGCAGGAGTCACAAAAATTAGTTATAATTGCACCATGAGTCAAAATATAGTTTTTAATTGCAGTTTCGAACAATGTATATAACCCAACTTTTTGGCCACGTAGGGTGTCCCAAGTGCAAATGCAAAATGTATCTTGCTCGATTGTGCAATTACAACTCCTTTTTGTGACTCTATTGAAGTTACCCCAATACGGAAAAATTCATTATCCATGTAGGTACTTTCCTTCTCTCTCTCTCACTCTCACGTGCACCCCGAGCGCATTTATGTTTGAGTACCGCAATCACTTTTGAGGTAGACGATGACCAAGGCCGCTAACACAATCGATCATGATGAGGACGATAATCATGACTAACGAAGCCCACCTGTGACCAGAAACAATCAGGAGTGGATGGACGATGACGAGCTTGACTAGGATGACGAACATGATTGAGGTCCCGCTGATTAAGGGTAACAAATATGACCACAACTAAGGACAGGTATAGTTGAGGAATACTACATTCAAAGCCAAACTCTTGGGCGCGCAAGATCGTCCCGCCGTACCTAGGAAAATGAGTATGAATATTTCGTTAGAACATAGGAAAGTACACTACTAATACAAATCCAACATGTGTGTGGTGAAACCACTCACCCAAACCCATCTGACTTCTTCTTTCCTTCGCTCGCACTCCTCTAAACAACTCGCTTCCTTACTACCCTATCCTCTATGCACCTGTCCGACCTCCCTACCCGATTCACACAATCCTAACGAGCATATTGAAGACGAGCAAACTTCATGAGGAAGAACGACCACCGACAAGATGAACACTAATCGAGCACCTCGATCATGTCGATGAAAATCAACTAATGAGTTGCATGCGATGATGATCGCCCTCCACCACTCACCAAATATGCAAAATGAGCATGAATCTCCCGTTGGAATATGAAAACGTTGGAAAGGTACGTTATCCTCTCAAAAGTCTTCTGATACTGCAACCCACTACACTTGCGCCCGTTTGTCACGTGCTAGCTAACGAGAATGAATCTTCCACTACGGCACGGGAAGGTGCATTCTGGCAAGGAAATCGATCAAGGTCATGACGAACGTGATTACAAAGATGATTACCCCCACGAGAAGTAACCTCTCCACGTCGAACAGTGGCGCCTTGATCGTGATGACGAAGCGACGAGAATTACGAACCGCCTGAAGGGCATTGATGAGGAGCACATGTGAGAAGATGACGACCAACACTGTCGTCATATCGACAACGATCCCCACAAGAACGATTTTTAGGTTTATCCTAACAATAATGAACAATCAGTCAACAACACTATGACCTTCAAGATGGCTATGAGCAGCACAGTATTGTAACGAAGAGTGGATCACCTCGATGGTGATAATCGTGATATCTGTAACCAAGACAATAACGAACACAATGGTTACAACAACTACGATGAACAAACCCAACTATCCCGGGAGAAACTTTGAATGAAACCAGGTACTAGACGTTCAATTAGTCTTTCACCCTCATCCCCGAAGCGTTTACTGCAACAGGGAAGGTAAGTTACTTCTCGTTTTACACGTGTCATCCTTGCGCAGGAGCCATGCTAATCTTATCTTTATCGTTTCAAATTTAACGGATGTCCTGAAGGACTACAACTGCATAACAACCTCGAGATATCATCATTGACCTGGCTGGTTCGAAGTAATGTAGAATGATTTTATTATGGTCGTCTGATTTTTATGTGGACTCGAACTTGCATCTTAATTTCAACAGTTCAAGGGTGTACTAACTGAGCCAGGCTCGTTGGCTCCTTCATTGGTCCCGGTGTTGGTACTGAACGGTGTCCAAAAAATAAAAAATAAAATAATAGTAATATTAATAATAAAATAAGAAAGTAAGAAGGGAGATGAGAGGGGGAGGACCGCTGGAACCCCTCCTTGGTCCCACTGATCGGTCCTGTGGTCAGGGTTGTCAACAAAAGTCAAGGGGGATAGTCTATAGGACCCTCAACCTCTTAGTTTCCTTTAACCATGCTCTGCAACTCCCTTATCGTTGGTTGCTGGCTTCAATCCCGAATTCTGCAGCTTGAGAGTTTGATGTTATGACCAATAGTGTTAGGTCCATGGCTAAATTTAGTAGGCGCAAATCTCTATATAAATAGTAACTGCATCTTGACCGGGCCTACGAAAATGCACCAACTTGAAGGCCACGCCTTGGCCTATCAACCAAAATCACGGTCGCCGAGCTCCCGCTTCTACTTGTGGAAGGTGCGGCCTACATACTCTCCCTTCTTGCACATCACTTCCCACGCAAGAAGCCAAACTGTCATCAATTTTGCCTGTGTCATGTTTCGTCTACGCACATCTTGTCAAGATCTTAGGAAATCTCATCAAGGACCCCCTCAATGCATTCCACCCTGCGCATTTAAGTACTGCCTTTCAGATAAGTTAACGAAAATCACCTCGGACCGGTTTTAATAATTAACCTCGACGCCGACCAATCACTACCAGTGTCTACCCGTGCACGATTAGTGTGTTCGCGACGCTAATCAAAATCTTAATCCTCCTCTAGCTCGTCCTGTTTCGCAAGGTCGTTAATTACAACATCAGTTCACTAAAATGCCAGACGCCTGTCTAAAAACCCGTGTGTGCCTTCAAAGTGCACCCTCACACACTCTTTGATCTGACCATATGCTCGCTCGCCATTCTTGACTTCTAAGAGTCGGTTGCAGGCCGTACAAAAATGTGTTACACTCTCAAGTATCATGAAAGATGTGTCTCGTGTGAGACGCAAACATACGTAAGGGTATTCGTGTCGACACCACCCAGTATTGAGACCGAATGCTTCGCTGGAACACGGAAAGATACATGTGGAAAGCAGTGAGCGAGGCCCTTGGTGTCTACCGCCCGCCCAATTTTTCTGATGTTTTTTTTTTTTTTTAATAAACTAATCTATATTCTTCTCTCAAGCTATTCTATCCTCTTGCTACTCTATGTATAGTACGGGGGAACACCAACCAAACCCCTGGGACTCTCCCCAGCCCACGGGGCAGGTTTGCATCACAGCTGTGGTGCGAGAGCAAGGCTTGTATCAGCCCCTACCAAACCTCTCGCTACTCTCTGCAGGGTGATCAGGCATTGCCGATGGGGGAAACTGGTGCCGAGCACCTTTGGCCAGTCCCTTGCACCTCCCCCTACCCCCATCCAAACCCCCATTAGCGGTGTCTAATATAGCCAATACCATGGCTGCATAGCACCCCACAAACAATATTGGCCAAGGTCCTGCCAACGCTGGCCTGGGGGGCCAACTGGGCAAGGTCCCACTTACACGAATCAACCGACATTGACCGTAGATAACAAAGATCAACGGCCAGAATCTCTTAATCTGTGCAAGTGGGACCTTGCCCCGGGTTAGAACACCAAGCATGCCCAGGGATGTATACGTGAGGCCCATGGCGATTGAGCCCACGACCTCCTGAATGCAACTTCTGTGCCTTACCGACTGAGCTAGGCCCGCAGGCCCTTTCTGATGTCTTTTCCGTTTTTTTTTTTCGGGGTTTTCTGCGGGCAGGCGTCACATTAGTCGGGCTACCTGCCCTGCACCATCGGCCGGGCTACCTGCCCTGATCTACCTGCCCTGATCTACCTGCCTGCGACCTACCTGAAAGCCAGGTCTGCAATCTACCTGCTTCCTAAGCTTCCTGCGTCCCCCGGCCTATCGTGCTGCGACTCCTGCCTGCCGTCTGCTCTCTCTCTCTCTCTCTCTCTCTCTCTCTCTCTCTCTCTC
>BFEA01000097.1:2931071-2951959 GCA_003427395.1 Chara braunii
GAGAGGAGGAAGTCGACGAGTGCAGCAAGAGTTGGGAGAGCAGAGAGACACTGGAGGGGATAGTCTCTTGTGGCTGATTGCATGGCTACCGTCTTCACCCGAATAGAACGCTCGGTAATTATCGCTGTATTTCGACTGGAAGTTGGCCCAGATATAGCTCTAAATGACCGGGCATTCTATTTGGGTGAAGATGGTAGCACTGTTGAGAAGAAAATCTAGGCGGCAGCAATGACGCAATCGGGAAGGAAAAAAGAAATAGCGAGCAGCGTTGCGAGTGAACAAAACGGCATGAATCTGACCTGAATTATGCTGAATATGAGGTTTTGTGGAAACCGACTGTGTACTGCATCATGCGCCTGAAAGCTGTGTCTCAAGAAAGTGGAGAAGGACAGTCACACTCTCTCGTGATGTGTTGGCCTGTGCAGGGAGATGCTGGAAGATTAGGAGAGGGAGCAATCGATGGTGAGGAAGGCCGAATGATTTTTATTTCTGGAATGCTAATCTGAGACCGCATGATTCATTCGCTCATCTAAACAGCTTGTATTTAAATGCGACCGACTTTCGGTAATTCTGTAATTGACTTTCGGTAATCCTCCGATCGACTTTCGGTAATTCTGCAATCGACTTGGGTAATTCTCCGATCGACTTTCGGTAATTCTGCAATCGACTTGGGTAATCCTCCAATCGATCATGCTGGATCGCAAGGTAATCTCTATATCGACGTGCATCGCTGGTCGGGTGTCCTATACTTCTGTTGAGGATTGCATTAAGGAGTGAAGATGGAAAGTACAAGCAGAGTGAGGTTAGTGTAGTACTGTGTGTTGAATGGAGTCCCATCCTTTTGTTGTTTGAGAGCTTGTGGCTTGCCTTCTTCATCCCTTAAATCTTGTACGTATATGTCGCTTTCTTCTGTGCTGCAACACATGCTGTACGGCTAGCGATCTTGCCGCTGCTGCGATCGCCTCATGCGTTCGTGACCTTCGTGTTTGGGGCTTTTGGCTAGCGCAGCAGGGCAAGGGTGAGATGAGTACTTCGTCTAGAAGTGCTTCAAATTGCCCACCCTTAGAATTATTTTTATTTTTATTTTTTTTGGGACGTTCGTTGGAGGACCACTACTGCGGGCAGGGATAGGAGCCCATGCTCGTTCCCAGAGTGTCTCGTAGTTGTTCTGTCATTATTTGTCATTCAGAACACTGCTTTTGTTTGTACTCTCGGGTACCTGACGAACAAGTACACATCTTGAGGATGTGTGGCTCAGTAGGGCAAAGGCAAAGGCAATGAGTGCATACTCACACTAGGACTTTTCCCTCCACGCTGTGGATGTAATTGCAGTTGGGTTCGTGCGGGTCTGGCCGTAATTGCGGTCAGATGGATTTTGGAGAGTGCTAGTATGAGCATGCCCTGAGTGCTGTGTTGTGAAGTTCTTGAATTTATTGCCCAACCTTTTTCTGAATAGGGCGACTGCCTTGAGATATCATCATCGAATGATCGAACTGACCGGCCCTAGGCCATTCCAAATCGTCGCAAATCGTTGCAAATCATCTGTAAATCGTCGTAAATCGTCGTAAATCGTCGTAAGTCTTCCATAAATCATCGTAAATCGTTGTAATTTTACTCATCTTTTTCCAGTGGAGTTCGTACTCTGGTCTGCATTTCAACAGCTTGTTCAGGGGTGTACCGACTGAGCTATACGTCAGTTGGCGATTTTTTTGCCCAACCTGAGCAACCTCAGTTTTTTTTTTTTTTTTTYTTTTTTTTGTTCCCTGAGACGTCTGGTGGTCGGGATGTCATCATTTACCGTTTGGAACGCTGCTTTTGCTTGTACCGTCCGGCACCAGATGAACGGGGACGAGGACAGATCTCGAGGGTTTCACCGGGAACCTAGAGGCGGGCCTGCAGTGACGCCTTTGCTACTTTCTTCTCTCCTTTCTTTTTAGACGCGGTTCTTTGTTTCATCTCTTTTTTTTGTTTTTTTTGTTCTGCAAAGGGCGACGGCCTTGAGAGATATCATCGTTTAGCTGACTGGATTCACTGACATCTGGATTTGAACTCGGGTGTATATTTCAGCAACTCTTGGGGTGCGTACGAACTGAGCTAGGCCCATTGGTTGTATCTGTAGCAGCTATCAGTTTCGATACAGACTTCTGTTCAATCCCAGAGTGAGTGAAAACCGTTTTCACTCGCGGTAAATGCTTATTTCTCTGCTGCCTCATGATAGCCTCGTTGTCCTCTTCCTGCTTCTTCCTCTTCCCGCTTCTTCCTCTTCTGCTTCTGCTATTGCATTCACGGAAGGCTTCGTCTTCCTGACGAGGAATCGGCATCCGACTTCTTTTTCCATTTGTTGCAGCGTCCTTGTGCATGTGATGGGGAACGCTTGCAAGCACAAGCATGCCTTTTCAAACTTACTTCAAAGCCAAGTAGCATTGCCAATTGTGGGCTCCACAGTTTCCAGTCTAGTGTTTGGCGAGTCCTTCGGGAACATCCGTTAAAATTGGAACGATATAGAGAAGATAAGCATGGCCCCTGCACAAGGATAAGGTAAAAAACAAGAGAGAGAGAGAGAGAGAGAGAGAGAGAGAGAGAGAGAGAGAGAGAGAGAGAGAGAGAGTCTAGTTTAGTGATATGGATGGCAGAGATTGCAACCATATCGAGGTTGTTTCGGATGTATCCTTGCTGTCGGGTTTCAATTAAAGCAAGTGACAGAAGTAGGAGGGTGCATAGCTACTGCACGCTGTGGCTTGCAGGCACCCGACTAACAGTAAACAGCTCTGCATGCTCAGCAATGAGTATAGGGTCCACAGTCCAAATCCTCTTGGTCGCGGTTAAGAAATCTACCCGCCATGCCGTTGATGACGTGCCTAACAGTTGTGCAGGGTCAGCAATGGGTATAGGGTCCACAGTTTAATCCCTGTCGGTTGTTTGAGACATTTACCGGCGACGCTGGTGTGTCGTCATTCCTATGAAACATCAAGATCAATCTTCGATGATGGTGCCGCCGCTGCAGTTGATGGTGTGCCTTTGAGCTGTCCGTTGCACTTGTTAGTGGTCATGAGTGCGACAGATGGCAGCAGTCTGTGGACCCGCGCATGTCCATTCTTCTTAACCTTGTCGAAGAATGCGTGCATGTTCATTCTGCTTAACCTTGTTGAAGGATGCGCACATATTGATTCTGCTTAACCTTGTCGAAGGATGCGCGCACGTTGATTCTGTTTAGCCTTGTCGGAGAATGTGCGCATCTCACTGCATGAAACCGAAGGGTACATTTTGGTTCTGCAACGCCACGTTAAGGCGTGGCGTGGGACAGCAGCGTAGCACGGATCTGTGGGTGTGTAACTGGAATTGCGATGAAGCGCTCGACCACTTCTTGGAGGATGTTGGTGGTGACGGCGGTGATGGCTTTAATTATGTGTGGTAGCAACTGTGACGGTGACTCTGAGCAAGATTTCGAGACGGAAGACGGGTTCGGTGGAGTGCAAGGGCCACCCGTAAAGCATGAATGTGTCCACGATGTGCTTTCCTCTAAGTTCCTAGCAGGAGCTGCTCACCGGGAAGCATCCATTCGCGCTGGTCTCGCTAGGAGTTTGGAATGGCACCGAAGGCAATCGAGGAAAATTGCGGCTACAGAGCCACCCGCCTACATGCGCATACGGCCAGTGTATCAGTTGGACGAATTAGACAGCGAAACACAGGGGTATGTTCAGAACCTACTGATCCCGTCTGCAATTGGGTACTTTGAGAGGTTGCTACAAGTTAAGGATGCAAGAAGTGGCCCGCTTCGTCTGCATGCAAATAACTGCCGAATGTTTTCGGCCGGAAATCGCTCAGCAGTGGAGCGAACCTGTCATGAATGGGGCCTGCCTCGGTGTGAGCTTGCGACGGTCAACGCCTCGCTTCTGGATGCCTACAGAACTTGCGTAAGCAGGAGGGGGGGTATGGCATGCCACACCACGCCTGCCGGGCCCGGTTCGCCAGATACAGACTACTTGCTGTTTGTTACTGCGAAGAGGACGGAAGCGTGTTCAATGACAACGTTGGGACATGCGGTGCACTGCGAGCAAGACTTGCTGACCAGGCGGCCAATTGCAGGGAACGTGAACCTCTGCCCGGACGCCGTTAGCGCCACTGGAAACTGGCACCAGCAACTGGCAGTGTCGATCCACGAGATCACGCACACGCTTGGATTCAGCTCTCTCCTGTATGGCGATTTTCTGGACGAAGCAGGTGCACCGCGAACAGAATTTCTGAAGACCGTGATGCGTCCCAGCGGCGTGAATGCGACGATGATAGTTTCCCCGCATGTCAGGGCTTATGCTCAGGCACATTTCAATTGCCCGTCGCTGGCCGGTGGGGAGGTTGAGAATAACGGACTTACAGGGGTCACGGCGCTCAGTCACTGGGAGGCGGCAGTCTTCCAAGGCGAGAATATGGTCAGCATCTACCAGCTTGTTGGCATTATGTCGAACATGACCTTAGCGCTTCTTCAGGACACTGGCTGGTATGAGGTGAACTTTGGCATGGCTGGACATTTGCTGTCTGGGAACAACCTTGGTTGTGAGTTTGCATTGGGCAGCTGCAGTCCTCCGAACGTTTCCAGCGTTTTCGAGGGTTACTTCTGTGCAAACATGCATAGACGGACAGCCACCTACATTAATCCGATGGGTCAGGAGGTCGTGAAGTCGCTAAAAGGTGAGTGTACGTACGACTATTTGGCAGCCGGTTCGTGCGTCTCTTGTTCGACAGACACAGGCATCTGTTTGACTGACAAATGCATCCCGATTCGTGGGTACGCAGATAAGAAGTGTCAGGACATCACAGCGGCCCAAAACAAGGAGGGGCAGGGTGATGACCATGGTCAGTATTTCGGAGAGGCGTATGGGCCACAGTCAAGGTGCTTTCTTCAAGGATCGGCTTATTGGGTGCGGAATGGAACCCCGGCTGGCGAGGTGGGTAGCATGAATGCGCCGCTTGGCGCCGGATGTTACAAGGCCAATTGCACCCTCGATGTCAATGGGCAGTTCGTGCTGGATGTGATGATCGGAAGCGACTGGGTGAGGTGTTCCGATGGACAGGAGATCTCTCTTGCGTTGCTAGGCTATGAGCAAGGGATATTCGGGCCATGCCCGGTGGCGGCAGATTTCTGCAGATACGCAATGTGCCCGAACGACTGCAGTGGGCAAGGTGTCTGCTACATGGGGGATTGTACGTGCTACAGCGGCTTCGCTGGCGAGGACTGTAGCCAGATTGCCTGTTCGCCATTTTCACAACCGTGTCCGGAGGGTTCAAACTGTGACCGAACAACTGGACTGTGCTCTGCAGCTGCTGATGCACAACCCACGCTTTCAAGTAGGCGCCGGATGAGTTTGGAACGGAGATCGCTTGCCAAAACAAGTGACCCACCACCTCCTCACCCAGCAAACACATCAAGCACAGCGAACGCAACGAGCGTAGTGAACACAGCGAACACGACAAGCAAAGCGAACACCACGAGCACGACAAGCGGAACGAACACATCGAACGGTGAGGGAGGCAATTCCACGGATAGTGGCTTCATCACTCCATATTCCGGTGGAGTTGCTGCAGAACTTCCCAAGTACGGAGTTCTGGTGCTCGCAACAATCCGATTCGGAGGTTCTAATGTGACTAAGCTTCAGGATACCGACGTGCGGAAAGAGTTTGAGACCGAATTCATTCAGGAAATGTCAGCTGCTGCTCGCGGTGTCGGATACGGTGAGGCGCTGGAGGTTGTGATTGATGGCCTAAGAGAGGGAAGCATTCTTGTGGGATCGGTCACAGCTTTCAGTACGGCGCAAGACTTCCACCATCCCATTCTGTTCGCAAGACTCGTGAGTTCGAACCCGCAGTCCATCTTTGCCAACAGCACCTACTTCATTCGGTTGCCGATGGGAAATGTGACATCGCTGAACATAGAGGTCAAGTCGGCACCCCCGAACACAAAGCTCACCCCACCAAGCAAGCATGCTTGGAGGACCAAGTTCCTTAACGAGCCTGCTCTCCTTGGCGCAATCGTCGGCGTTCTTATCGTCATTGCCTGCTTGCTTTGCCTCCTCTGCAGCAGGAGTTCACTTCTTCGGCGCCGGGAAATTACGACCCAGCAAGTTATGATGACCGCGTACCCACCCCCTGTAAATGCGGGCCCATACAAAGAGATGAACGTCTTTGGGACCCCTTTGAGGGAGTCGTCCCGAGGGTAACGGATGGAAGGGTCCAACTGGAAAGCTTTTTGTTTTCGTACATGGACCGGTGGTGGCCTACTGGAATGTTCATCGCATTGTACATACGGGTGTTTTCGATGCGCGCGGTCAAAAATGGCGAGTACGTTTCGATGCTGGTCGGGTTTCAAGCGCATTGTCAACACTGATCAGTGGTCATCAAGTACGTTTATCCAAAGCCCGCAGATCAGTTGCGCAAGTGCCTTTTCGAGAAGTCAGGGGGTCAGTGGTCGTCAAGTGCCCTCTGAGAAATCCGCGGGTGAATGGTCACCAACCACCTTGCAAGAAATTGGTGGATCAGTGGCTAAGCGCCTTTTCGACGACACTGGTTCCTTCGCGAGGATGACAAGCATAAATAGAGAAGGCCCCTGTGCGATTTGGCAGAGATGGTCAACTATGCCAAATGCCATTTTTATTTTTTTTATTTTTTTGAAAATTTAAATGCCTTTTTTTTTTCAACACTGGCCTCTGCGGAAGGATGACATGACATGCATAAAATGCCATAAATTGAGAAATGGTCCTTTCTTTTTTGGATTAAAAAGAAAAAGAAAAAAGCCGAATGCCTTCTGAACACTGGCACCTAGTGGTTGAGTGTGAGCCTTTTGGACATTGGCCAGTGTTCAAGTGCCTTTTGGATCAGAGTCGGGGGTCAGTGGTGGGGTCAAGTGGCTCTTTCGCAGGTGTCCGCGGTTCTGCAGTTTGGGGCTTTTCTGCTACTACATGCAACATTTTTGGATGCAGTTCACTCGAGTTCACTTGGGGTTGGTGGAAGCAAATACGGTGTGCATGTTCTGGGCTTTTGTTCGCACACACACGGAAAAATGGCAGGCAGTGTTGTTCGAGTGGGTTTTTGAAACTGGTCAGCATCTGCCGTTTCAGGCGTTTGTGTGGACTTCACAGGCAGTTATGCAATGTCATTGGTGAAGGAGTCTGCTTCTGCTTGGGGTTGGCAGGAGCTATACTACAGTGTCCGTCCGTCCAGACAGTGTCGTGGCTTCTTGATCACCGACCATTTTCTGTTTGAGCACGGAAACAATGGGCCTCGCTCCACTGCTTTTGCCTCATGCACCACAAAAGACCAGAAATAGGGCGGTGCATCTTCCCATGTTCTAGTGGAAGACTCGTTCTCATTTTGCACATTTGGTGAGTAGTAGGTAATGGAGCGCGGCCCAAATTGAATGGCAGGTAGAGTTATCCTGCAGCGGGCCCAAATTGAATGGCAGGTCGTATCCTGAACTGGCCCTGCAGTTTCTGACATCAGCGCCGAATGTACAGGCAGGCATGCAATAGCGTTGGGTTGGTGGAGTTGTCCACGTGGGGTTGGCGGGAGGCTGGGAGAAGCTACGGTGTTCGTTCTGGTTGTCAGTTTCTGACGTCAGGTGCGCACGTAACAATGACGGACGGTATTCTTGTCAAGCACAAACATTCGTCGAGTTTTTCTGACGAGTCGGAAAGGGGGGGGGTGGCGAGTCGTGCCCCCTTCCAACGGCATGGCACTGATGGCAGTGATCGATCGATCGATCGATAGATGGGGGCGGAAGCACACGAGTCTTCCGGATGTGTTCTGTACGATGATGATCAACTCCTACGCATTCCCTCGCACCATTGAACCATTTCGATGCTGCAGACACACTTGAGCGCCAAGCCAAAAGCGGTCAAGTGGTCAAGTTCGGTAACCAAGTGGTCAAGCGCCTTTTCGATCTCTGGAGGGTCAGTGGCAAAGAGAGACGGAGATGCCACCTGCTACAAAAGCGCTGAAACGAAGTCAAGTGTCCTTTCGATCAGCGACGGGTAAGTGGCAGAGACGGGGGATTCAGCGTTCAAGCTGAGAGATGTGGCAGCAATTGAAGCAAGCAGCGTCGCTTCGATTGCTTAGAGAAACGGCGGCAACAAGCTTGAGAGATGCGGCAGCAATTGAAGCAAAGCAGGTTCGCTGTGCGATTGCGTAGAGAAGCTGCTGCAAGAAGCTGAGAGATGCGGCAGCAATTGGAGCAAGCAGCGTCGCTTCGAATGCTTCGAGAAATTCCAACAATCATCCTTTGCAAAGGCATCATCCTTCGCAAAGGCATCATTCTTCGCAAAGGCGTCATCCTCACCACCAAGTGGTTGAGTGCCTTTTCGACGAGTGAGGGGTGAGCGAGTGGCAAAGACGGGATTCGCCGAGCAAAGCCGAGAGATGCGGCAGCAGTTGAAGGAGTGCGCTGAAATGAATGCATCCATTGGAGGAGGTGAATGGCTTCTACGGCATCCGCCTTCCAGGCCAAAACCAAAAGCCAGTGTCAGCCTGTTACAGGAGGTGGTACGAGCATCTTCCCCTGGTAGGCCTATCGCTGGTCACTCCGCTTCTCTGTGTCCTCTGCCCATTCTTGATTGAAACTGGAATCTCCACTCTACCTCATTGAGATTCGGCGGCCCAACCCCTCCAATGAGGTATACGAGAATGTCGCCCTGTGGTGGGGTTGGGCCGCCGAATCTCAACGAGGTAGTGGGGGTTGGGCCGAAGAGATATACGAGAAGGTCGCCCTGTGGAGGGGTCGGCCCACTCCGCTTCCCCTCGTAGGCCTATTGCTGGTGACTCCGGTTTCTGGGCCCTTGAAGGCCCTTGAAGGCGTCGCCCTGTGGAGGGGTCAGCCCACTCCGCTTCCCCTGGTAGGCCTATCGCTGGTCACTCTGGTTTCTGGGCCCTTGAAGGCCCTTGAAGGCCTGTGGGTGTCAGAGCGTCAACCGAACGGAGCAATGTACAAAGCCCGGGCCTTTAAGGGCCCAGAAACCGCCAGTAGCCTGTGGCCATCTGATCGTCAATCTAACGGAGAAATGGGCAATCATGGGCCTACTAGGGCCCAGGGCGCAGGGCCAAGGGCGGTCAGATAAGGTGGCGGTGGGGATCGTTACGATGACTGGGCATTTGCAGCCTCGAACCGACCTTCCTTCCCAGGACATGATGCACTGTCACAATGAATTTGAATGCATTTGCACGGGAAGAGGGTTTGTGTACGTTCATGATTATGGGGTGTTATGTATGCTCGGGTGAAGAAGGTAGAGCCTGCGGAGGTGAGTTGGTTCGTACATAAGAGGTGGGTGAATGCATCTGGACGGCAAGAGGGTTTGTATGCATTCCTGAGGCTGACGGTTTGTTCAGATGCGATTTTGAGGTGAAGGACAGAAGTTTTTCTTTTCCTTTTTTCTTTCTTTTCCTTTTTTCTTTCTTTTTTTTTTTTTTTTTTTTTTTTTAACATTTAATATCCTGTGAAGACCTGCGGCCTGTTGGTGGTAAGAGAACCAACCAGGTCGAGGTCTGCTAGTGGATGACTCCGTTCCATCGGCAGGGAGCTGCACCTGCTGGAAAACGGGTTCAGCGTCCCCCAATATGAAAACAATAGTTGGAAAATGAGCCCTCTGGTTGCATTGCCCACAGCTCTTAGCTTGGAAAACCTCCTAGTGGGGTGGAGCTGCACCTTCTAGTGGATGACTCCTACTGGGTGGAGTCCCAGTAGGAGAAGCTGTCAGCCTGTTACAGCCCGCGTGAAGATAACCAACCTGCAACATTAGCATTCTAGAGGGGTGGCTATAACCAAATGCTAGAGGGGTGGCTATAACCAACCTGCAACACTAGAGGGGTGGCTATAACCAACCTGCGACACTAGCATTCTAGAGGGGTGGCTATAACCAACCTGCAACACTAGCATTCTAGAGAGGTGGATATAACCAACCTGCAACACTAGCATTCTAGAGGGGTGGCTATAACCGCCTGCAACACTAGCATTCTAAAGGGATGGCTCTTGCTGAAAATCTATTTACCCTCTTTGTTACAGGTAGTATTGGTCTAGTGTGTCGGGGCGTTCTCCACCCCGTCTCTGAGCAATAGTGAGGAGAGATTGCACGGCCTTTGTCAGACAAAGTTATCTCGCCACTTGAATGGGCTGGCCCATACTGTTATCATTCTTGCTCCTAGCTGTTTGGGGCAGAGGGTGAGAGAGTCTAGTCTTCCTTTTTTTTTTTTTTTTTTTTTTTTTTTTTTAAGACATGCTCCAATCTATTCGTGGGGAGCAGCATGTGCTGGCAATCAGGCTCAGCGTCTAGTCTTCCTCCATTCTGCCCAAATCAAGTTTTACGAATAGCAAATTTAAACTTAATTCCGACTGCAGACTGAGACCAGCGGGCGTTTTTGAATTCTCTCTCTCTCTCTCTCTCTCTCTCTCTCTCTCTCTCTCTCTCTCTCTCTCTCTCTCTCTCTCTCTCCCCCTCTCTCTCTCTCTCCTGGCTAACCAGAACATCCAGAAGCCTGCTGACCTGAACTTGTTTGCTAATATCACTTTTGTGTTCCTATTCATATTACCTGTCATGATGAAACATTTCGTCCAGATTGCTTCTGGGCCATATGCTGCGAACCTAATGCGGCTGACCCATTCCCAGAACCCCCTGGCAATGACACACTCGCACCAGTATTTCCGATGCACTTTTATCCGGGTCTGCAAACGACCTGCGCGCCTCGAAAAAAAAATGAACCGGCGCGGGCCTCATTTTGGCTGGCACCTCCAGCCGTTTGCTCGGGAGGCCAAGCTCCAAAAGTTGCATTAGCATGCAAGCCGCGGCTTTGAAAAAATGCCTGGGAAACGTACTGGTGGTTTAAACTTTAAACCATGGGTATAGCGGCCGGCAGTGGGTACTCGAACGTAAAGAAGCCAAGTACTCCGTACTCCGTGTCCGCTGGAGAAGGATTGAACACGCATCTTGTTTGTCGGACGAGGGCAGAAGCAAAGAGTGCGATAACGTACAGGAGGATGAGGATGTTAGCAAGTTGGACTGTGGTCTAGGTTCGGCGAATCAAAGAAAGAGATTGAACACGCATCGTGTGTTCGTCCCACTGACCGCACCGAAAGATGTGAGTGATACTGGGCCTGGTTCCCTTCTCCAACCTATAATGAATTTGTCTTTATGAAAAGAAAAGAAAGAAAGAAAGTGGAGCGGCCACGATGCACCACGAAGCGAAGGCTGGTGTGCAAACATCCTCCGAGAACGGACCGCTAATTTCACCGAAGGTGAGGGGGAATTTGTTTTTAATGGATATATAGCCACCGCTCGTTGCTACTGGAAAGTCAACAAGGTTGAATGCTCTGTGCTTGCTGGAGGGCGAGAGATAAGGCCGCGGAGTCGTCGGCGCGCCAAGTATCTTGTCGGCAGCACGCGAACATGAACAAGATGAATACTGGGTGTTTGCTAGAGGACGAAAGCTAAACTAAAGGCATTGATGCATGCGGAACAAGCGGTGTTTTTTTTTGTCCTTTCTGGGAACCACCACTAGCTCCAAGGCACGTTTTTTTTTTTTTTTTTTTTTTTTTTTGGCTCTAAGGCACGTTTTGCCGAGCAAGTAAAGAGCTGCACGCCAAGCTTTGCATTTTTTTTTTTTTTGCTGGTGCTCCCAGACATCTTGGTCCAGCACCGCTGTGCACCTGAAGAATGTGATTTACACAACTTCATGGTGAGCGGAAAAAAAAAAAAAAAAAAAAAAAAGGGTGAGAATTTGGTGTATCGAGTTTGCGTGTGAAGGGCAGTGGTGGTTTTAACTTGTAAGGAACAAGTGGGTGGGGTGTGAAACTCCCACAAAATGGATGTAAATTACTTTGACAAGGCGAGACAGAGATGGACGTGTGAATCTCTAGATTGTGGCTGTGTAAACGTGGGCAAGCAGGTGGTTTCACGTTTTCGAGCAATCAAAATGTTTTTTTTTTATTATTATTATTATTATTTTGAGTATCATAATGTCGATGTGACCAGGATCGGCAAGAACATCGGTGGTGCTTGGGGAAAAAAAAAAAAAAAAAAAAGTATGCCGATCTGACGAGGAGCAGCAAGGGCACCGGTGGTGCTCAAACGTGAAAACAAGCGTGCAAAGTACGTCGTCGGTGCTGGAGGGCGAGAGCCAAGTGATTCATGCATCGGGAATGAATGGCTAATGGTATAGACTAGTACTATGACTTTTTGTGACATGTATGTGGACATGATTGCAGTCAGATGCATCCAAGACCGGCCATAAAAGCGGTCAGATACATCCAGGAAATGCAGAGTGCGTCGTCGGTGCTGGAGGTTGAATGCCAAGTCAACCCCAAGTGGTCGATGCATCGGGAATGGGGATGGCTAATGGTATGTACTTGTACGAGGACTTTTTCAACCTGTATGCGGACGTGATTGCACTCAGGTGCATCCATGCCTGGCCACAAAAGCAGTCAGATACGTCCAGGAAAGTCCTTGTGGGAGTATGCCCCACCTGTGTGTCAATCCTGCCAAAGTGGAGGGGACGTCTTTTTTTTTGGGGGGGGGGGGGGGGGACCTCAACAAGGCCAAGTGCGGATTTCGATCCAATCGGTATTGATTGGTGGTGCTCGCTGGTCGATCCTGCCAAAGTGGAGTGTATCTCAATCAAGCGAAGTCGCTGATTGTATGTGTACTAATCCTAGTGTCAGCCCTAGTCGTAGGGACTGCCTGGTCAATGTTTCCGCAAAAACAAAAAAACAAAAAATAAAAAATAAAAAAAATCTGGGCTACCAGTCAGCCATGCAAGGACCAGGAAGGTCCTAGCGCAAAAGAGGAGGGAAAAAAACGAAACATAAAATATTAAAAAAACGAAAAAAGAAACTATATATGTTACGCAGAAACATAAACTACACAACTGTTGCCTCAGCGGGTCACATTGATATTCTTTACTTCATCTTTTTTTTTTTCTTTGCCCGGCTGGGCAAGTTGTTCCCGGGCAAAAACTAATGATACCGACCCCTTGTGCAAACAAAGAGGGCAAAGAAAACGGAAAAAAAAAAAAAAACACAAAAACATTATAAAACCCTAACATGAAAACCCTTTTCGAGTTGAAATGAAGCGTCCAACAAATTCAAGCGAAAAACAAAATGCCAATTTTTTTCGCCATTGATCCAAACATGTCAAAACTGGTCACATGATGCGCCTAAAGTACATACATATCACATGAAAAGGACAACAAGGAAAAAAACAAAAAAATCAACAGGATATGACATTTGTGGTGAAAAATTCGCCGATTTAACACCCCCGGTTAACCATTTGTGCCATATGACCCAGATGACAGTGACTGATTTATACCAGATAGAAGCCATGACTGATTTATCATTCAATTGTTTTTTGTTCCTGTTGTATAATCCAGTTCATTGTTGGTTTTAGGTTTGTCTTCAGCAGTTAAAGAGATTCCCAGCACTTTTATAGGTTTAACCTTGGGTAACCATTTTACCTGAGGGTGCTCTAGGGGTTTAACTCCGTGATAATGAATCCATTTTCCAAATGTTTTACTACCCCAGTTGACTTTCATGTCTGATAATCGGCAAAACATATCCATCATTTTTTTCCTGCGAGATTGTCTTGTGATGCTTATATCATGAGAGAGAGAGTCTCTGCAAAGAGCGAGCATACTGGTATTGCTGCTTCTGGAATTGATGTAACATGTATCTTGTTTATATCATTGTGACATCTTAAATTTGCTGCTAAGGCTTTCATGATGATCACAAAGGAAAAATGGACAATTGGGTCCCCTTACCTAACAGATGTATGCAAGGAAATCGGGGGAACTTCATTACCATTCATCAATACTCTGGTGGGGTTAATTCTATACATAATTTTTATCCACCTTTTAAAGCAGGGGCGAAATTTGATTTTTTATAGATGTTGGTATCGAAAAAACCTGATCCACGTGATCATATGTTTTTTCAAAGATAGTAAAAATCAAAGTTGCGTTATGTTTGGATTGGCGAATCAGCTTGAAAACTTAATTGATTTATCCTGAATGTTTCTCTTATCAATAAACCGAGTCTAGGTTGGGTAGATAATGTTTGCTATGACTCTAGTCAGTCAATTAACTAATGTTTTTGCCACCAACGTGCATACTAATGTAAGAAGGTTAATAGGCTGATAATTCGTTATGTTTGACTTTTTCCATTTTTATATATAATAGTGTTAGCACTCCTTGTCCTGCCACTTCCCCAATCCCTCCTGTGATCTAAGCCACATGATAGAAATTCATGAGATTTTGAAACATCGAATCCCACAGGAAATCATATAATTTTTTAGGTAGATTATCTATCCAAGGAGTTTTATCTTCCACCATAAGCATGGTTAGCGACACTTCCAACATTTTGTTTTTCCCCCTGAAAGTGTCTCAATGAGGGGATGCAGAAAATCACTGTTTCTTTTGTATCTTTGAGTTAATGGAATATCTTCATCCTCAGAAGTGAAAAGTTTTTTTTTTTTTTCTAATCTTTCACAATCTTAAAATACACAGCAGTTGAGGTGGCCAATTGCTCATTTCTGTTTAAGGGGTCAACAAAACCTTCAATAACAGTCCTTGTTGTTCTAGCTTGGGCCATAACAAAAACATTATGCATCCATTCCCCCTCCATGTGGTCGGTAATTTAAGTTTCCTCCAAATCCACAACCTATGTCATCTGTATTCTATTTGGGTCAGTAGTTGGTCCTCCGATCTTGTATTTCTCTGGCTAAAGGTTATAAAAAATTTTATTCTTCTGATTCCATCTCTTGTTGTTGTGATTCTTGAAGCCTTTAAGAGATTTGTGTTTCCTTAGAGTGTCTTTGTGCAACCAGTAGTTTCAAATATTCATTGCATTTACAGCCTAAGAAAGTTAGGCCTTAATTGAACCATCGAGTGTTATTCTTAATGAGGGGTTGGTCGTCTCTCCATAAATCTCATACATCCTGAAGATAGTCCTTGAAGCTATCAATGTTTAAATGTGAGGTATTGAGCTTATAGTGTAGGCTACCAGAGTCGTCCATAACCACTTGCCCTGACGGGCCAAAAATATATATATTTTTTTACATGATTTTTTTTCAAGTTTTTTTTTATTTGTATTTTGTAAAGAATTTCAATGTGATTGTGAGGCAAAAGTTGTTCAGTTTATGTTTCTGCATAACATAGTTGTTTTTCAGAGTTTTTTATTTTTTTTATTTTTTTTTATTTCTTTTTTACGTACTTTGCCCTTGCACGTCCGACCGCCCGGGCAAACAAGGTCATCCGGGCGGCCCAGCTGATACTCTAACTTGTAGTATCGTTTTCCTTGGTCAATTTTCTTACGAAACGTGAGGATTGGTTTTCATAGAAATCAATGGCAGGGAGAGGGAGGAACTAGTATGTAACAGCAGGCATCTGACGCCGGTCCCAGGGTGAAGAGGTTCCCCCCTCTCCCCAATATCCTGCCCCATCAATCCCCTGGATACCAGGGCAATCAATGCTGGCAGGAATCCTCCACAATTTTGATTCGGATTTGCTCTGAATTCAGTTTGTATATGGGATGCTGGACCCATTTTCCAGCAGGTGATGCTCCCCACCAATAGACGGAGTGCTCCCCAGGTGGTAGTGGTGTCTGCCTTTATCAGCACCACTAACACTGAAAAGGGCGTTTAAAAAAAAAAAAAAAAAAAAGGACTACCACACATTGCGTGGTCTGATCCTAGAAAAGGGCTATGCATAAAAAATTCACAT
The DNA here is from genome assembly GCA_003427395.1 of Chara braunii. Taxonomy (NCBI): domain Eukaryota; kingdom Viridiplantae; phylum Streptophyta; class Charophyceae; order Charales; family Characeae; genus Chara; species Chara braunii. Next base: position 2,946,813 of record BFEA01000097.1, read on the forward strand.
ACCTTAAGTGTCTTTTATAATTCTTCAGACATTAGTATACACACTGATGAATCGTTGATTAACCTCTTTCACAAAGAAAATCACAACAGGCTTATCAGATACACCCGGACGTGACGAGATGGTGGCAGAGTACTGATCTGTACAGGATCCAGGTGCTACGAGATAAAGATGATTGGATAGCATACCAACCGGAGACCTGTATTGCAGATCTCCCCTTTGACCCTGAGGACTGGCAGTGGCCCCCAGCGCGCAGAACCCAAGAAACAAAGAATGTAAAGCTGCACAGCCTAACAGTGAAGACCACCTACCGTCTACTGCGCCCCAAGGTAAATTTGAAGGACATTGTGAAGACCCGTTGGAGGTCTCCATTAAATGTGGGGGTCGAGGCCATCCGCCCCATTCGGTGCTTCTCCCTCACAGGGGCCAGGCCCACAAAACTAGCCTCGTTGCAGTGGCAGATTGAACACCACTGCCTCCCCACCAACAATTGGCTAATAGATCGCACATACCTGGAACAAAAAGGAATGGCGCTCCCGTGGTCCAAGTTGTGCCACACGGGCGTTCCCCTCCCGCAAGATACCGGACACCATAGAATGCATATTCTTGCAATGTCTGGGGGCTGTCCTAACATGGCGATGGTGGGACAGAATCTGGAACCTACTGGACACCGGGTCGACCTGGCCATGGGACTGGAGGGCAATACTATGTGTGGCATGGGCCTCCCCCTCGGGTAGCACCTTCGAAAACAATATGTTTAAGATAGCGAGGAAAGCCGGCGTGTGGGCTATCTGGCGGAGACGGTGTATACACGCCATGGAAGAGGTCCGCATAGTCGGGGAGGAAATGGCAGACATGATTAAACAATATGTACACCAAGAACTTATGGCACAATGGCAAAAAGTCAAAAATCGGCTGGATCTGTTTCAAACTCAGAAAGATATAAAACAAACAATCCCACAATTCTCAGGGGACTGGCTGGGCGGCGAAGATGGGGGGCGAATTGCCTTCATCAAGTGGGATGGCGGTCGTGCCCAGGATGGCAGCGAAGGCATTCAGGATGGCAATAGGGAGACGATCAAGAAATACTATCAGATCTGCTTCAAAGATTGGACAACAGTGGGTCAAGGGATCCCGCTACGGCTGCCCTCGGATTTCCCGATCCCTTTCCGCCCCACCAGCTAGCTATGGTGGACGTGCAATGGTATGGAGCAGAGTGAGCAGGACAGCAGCAGGTCCAGTCAAAAGAGAGGGATCTAGTTTTTAGCAGCGGATTCCCGGCGCCCAGCACGGGGTGAAGAGGTTCCCCCCTTTTTTTATATATCCTGCTCAGTCAATCCTCTGGACCCCAGAGTAATCAATGCTGGCAGGTGTATCCTCTATTTTCATTCTGTATATGGGACACTGGACCCACTTTCCAGCAGGTGTTGCTCCCCACCAATAGATGGAGCCTCTCCCCCGGTGCTAGCGGTGTCTGCCCTTACCAGCACCGCTAGCACTGGAGTAAAAAAAAAAAAAAAAAAAAAAAAAAAAAAAAAAACAAAAAAAAAAAAAAAAAAAAAAAAAAAATTTTTTTTTTTTTTTTTTTTTTTTTTGGTGAAAGCCCCTGTGTAAGCCCTCCATCCCGGCGATGGTAAGAGAATCGTCCAGATTGAGGGCTTATCTATTGGGCTGCTCCATCTATTGGTGGGGAGCGGCACCTGCTGGAAACCGGGCCCAGCGTCCCAAAAAAAAAAACATGACTCACGGGGATAGTTGTTTGTTGTTTCAGTGGCTGCGGACCTATCTGTTATCTACCCGGGGCTCAATGTGTCCCATGGAGCTGCCAGTAAAACCCGACCCATCTAAGAGCCCTCTTTATATCTGGTCCCAGCCCTTTTCAGCAGGCCCCCTGTTCAGTGACGCCCTGTCCAGCCCTTGGTTCCCTTTAAGCCCTGAACCCTCATTAAACCCTCATTAAACCCTTATGTGGCCTTGCGAGCACGAACATCTACCCTGGGTGGAGCCAGTTACAGAGCAATGCCGAGCAGCGCAGCTGATTCTTTAGGGAGAGAGTATGGCCGGGCAGCTACCAAAACCGAGACTGTGCTCGTCTACAGGGCAGATTAGACCATTCTAAGATGCTGGGTGCAATGCCGCAGACTATATGGGGAGGGATTAGGCCCAAACAACTGCCTGCCTGATTGTGTGGTCAGCTACTGAGCAGATTAGATCATTGCGAGGTGCGGGAAAGGGGGGGACCGTGGCAAGGGGGAGCCGGGTGGGGCAGCAAGGGGGGACCCAGCGCGTGGGATGTGATCCTGTCGCCTGGGGCTCTGGTTTCCTTCTGTCATTGCACCTATAGTCCGTCCTGGCAGTGGCGTAGGAAAGCATTCTGGTGGTCTATAAATCCAGCGGTGGTCCTATGCCATCCAGTTTTTCCACAATAGCTTTCCGTTTTCCTGTACCCCAGCCAGTTTTTGGTGTGGGTCGATCCAATTTTCCACAAAGGTCTGTAGAAGTTTTTGCCTGGCCATCTGATCGGGAGTCGTTGCCGTATTTCCTGCCAGTTTTTGCTGGTCTTGGATTGTTATTTTCTAAAACAGGTAAATGTTTTGGAGCTAGGGTTAAGTCTCCTATAGGTGTCAAGAAGTTTCAGAGAGTGACAAAGATTAGCAATTAATTGCACGTTTGTTTCTGCATACGGAAGACAGCGAAATGTCGTTCCGGAGCCCGCAGTAATCACTGGATACCAACCAAAAGACGGGGGAGGATGAATCAAAGAATGCTTGTCGGTCGCCCACATCATTTGGCTTATAGACACATAGGATGCTTACGACTTCCAATTCTAACATTGCCAGATTATAGACCCATCTTCCTTCCACTTGATCCGCCCTCGAGTCCCAGTTGACAGGTCCCAATTTAGAGTCAGGTGGAATCAAAATGGCCACCCCGCAAGGTCGCACCCCTCCGGTCTGAGGGTGTGGGCCTGGTTCGGAGGAAATTCATTTCAAAGCGCCGCCATATCCGGAAGCGTTTGAGATAGCGGGTGTTGAGCGCCGTAAAAGGGGAGCAGTTCATCCGAAGTACAAAATGGAGGTAGCTAGGAGGGGAACCGGAGTACCAAGAAGGGCCAATACAGGGGGAGAATAGGTCTAAAGCCGCGATACCCGGATGTTCTCAGTAAGAATTTAACTCGGCGTTACGGGTTAAACCGGACACGGTAAAATAGGATTAAAATTGCCCAGGCACATAAGTGAGGACATGGGTATTGAACTCACGACCTCCTGAGTGCAACTTCTGTGCCTTACCAACTGAGCTAGGCCCGCAGGCCAGAGGTGGTTTTTTTTTTTTGTTTTTTTTTTTTTTTGAAAAGGGTGACGGCCTTGAGATATTATCATTGAGCTGACTGGCCCCAAGCAATTCATTAGTAGTTGGTTTTACTCGTCAAGTTCCATCATCTGGATTTGAACTTAAAGGGGTCTGTATTTCAACATTTCATGGGTGTGGTCCCCACTCAGCTAGGCTCTTGGGTTCCGAGGTGGTTTTTGGTAAACAGCTATAGGAAGAATTTGGGACTTAGAGGTGGACCCCACTGCCTGGCGGAAGCTTTCCAGCTTTCCAGTCACCTGGAAAGTTTCCGCCAAACCCAAATCGTAGGCCCCGGCGATGGGAAAGAGAAAGTGAACCCCACTGCAGCACAAATTTTCGCCAATTCCGTTGGTGCCCGTAAGCCACGAGGGGAAACTTTCCCTATATGGAAACTTCACATCCGCTTGTCGCGGTTCTCACCCAATCCCTGGCTCTACTTCCCACATGGGATGGCCGAACCGAGGGAGGTGCCCCCCTACCCCCCCTACCCCCTCAGAATGGCCGAACCACAAGGAACGGGCAAAACAAAACTGAGTGAAAACGTCTGCCACATCATATCTGAGCGTTTTCCAAGGCTTTGCCAGAAAGCAGTGGGGTTTCACAAATCTTTGCCGCAAAGTACTGGGGTACAGTTCTTAGGTCTGGACCCCACAGGCGTGCAGAAAAGCGTATGGATTGGCGCAGAGGGTTTTCTTCAGACCCCACAGGCCGCGGGGAGCGGCCAAGAAAACTTTGCGTGGACATTTTTTCACATATGGAGGGTCATGATGGGAAATTCCTCCGTGGCACTCCAATTTCCGAAATATTCTGGCATAAAAATAAATAAATAAAAACAACAACAACATGGTAGCCCCGAGGCTACCCTCCTGATTCAGCCATCCTGCGGAAAGGAGGCATAGGGATTGCGGAAAGGAGGCACAGGGATTGGACCGTGTGCTGAAAAAAAAAAAAAGGAGGCACACTTGCCCAAAAGGGCAAGTCTTCCTGATCTGGTAAACTTTAACCCGCGGACGTGCCTAAATCTGCTATGGCAGTGGAGTCCCTTTTCTCTTGCCCATTACGGGCGGCTACGATTTGTGCTGGCTGATGCTTTCCAGGCGCAAAGATGCCACGAGCCTGTGGAGTCCAGCCATTAGCCCCCGCTTTCCAGCAGGTGCTGCTCCGGGCCAATAGACAGGAGGCAACCACACTGCGAGTCCTCGATCCTGGGGCTTGTTTTTTTTTTTTTTTTTTCCGAGCCTGTTTTTGCCGACCCTGAATTTCACTGCGCTCCGAGTTTGCTGAGCCTGGGTACCACTCCATTTTCTTTCTGGTACTCTCACGGAAAGAACAAAAAAGAAAAAAAAAAAAAGAAGAAGAAAAGTTGCGGCCGTGAACTCAGAAAAAAGAAAAAAAAAACAACAACGAAACAAAGCTTTGGCCGTGATTGCTCAGGCCCGTGGCCAGGTTGTCCGATTCAAAAAAGAGAACAGAAAAAGAGAAAAAAACGAGCACACGGATCCGGCCATGAACATGGCTGGATACATTCCCCTTACTACCAGTGTGATGAGCGTTACAATCCTCTGACAAAACACAACTTCAGCAGATCAGGGACGGCTTGAGCAATTCACGGATTCCGCCCTGCCTCATTGGCAGGGGACTTATAAGAAACACAGGAGCAAGAAAAAAAAGAAAACAGGAACATCCAGAATGTGACCACCTTATGGGTGAGGTGCATTCTGAGGAAGACTCTGACCTCATTCATTGGCAGGGGACTTATAAGAAACACACGAGCAAGAAAAAAAAGGAAACAGTCCAGG
>BFEA01000097.1:2982625-2995053 GCA_003427395.1 Chara braunii
AAAAAAAAAAAAAAAAAAAAAAGTAACATGAACGTACTTACCTCTTTTTTTCCTTTTTCTTTGTTAAGACTGATCCCTGGCTCCCAACCTCCAACAACACAAAGATATTAAGCGTATCCAAGTGTCATCCATCCCAGAGGAAACAATCCTTGTTTGCTCCTTGTTTGCTGATGATCTCTCTCTGATGGTTGATGCGTCTCAAGAGAATCTAGAAGCAATCAAAAGAATCATGGATGAATTTTGCAAACTCTCAAATATGAAGGTAAATTGGGGGAATGAACCGTTGGGATGGTGGATTCATTATCAAGGAGTAAGGCCTCCAGAACGACCACTGATCAAATGGCTTCTCCCTGAAACACCTATCAAAGTCCTAGGGATCTCTCTCTCAACACTTGGCAAACCCTTATCTAACAATCAAGGGATTTTACAACAAGCACATTCAGAATTGGAACTATGGAGGGACAAACATACCGCGTTACTGGGCATGACGTTAGCAATTAACAAGTGGTATTGGCCTCAATCTAGTATAAATCAGCGATCTAGCCCTTGGACAAAACAACCATTAAGGTTTTTCAATGACAATTGGTTGTCTTCCTCTGACGAGGAAATCACGAATGTGAAAATGACATTAGTAGGGTGACATGACTTTCTATAATCCAGCCCAAAGCCAGAGGTGGCCTAGGCATCATAGACCCCGCTACCCAGGCTTTGACCTTGTCCATTCAATGGTTAAAATGCCTATTATTCAATCCTCAGACCCCTTGGAGTAAACTAGCAGGTGAGCAAATCAGAAGACTAGCTCCACCCACTTCAGAGGAGGTGGATCCACTCATGTGGTTGAAAAACCACGGCTCCTGGTCGCTTCCGAGGAGCACCACATTAGAACCCCATCACCTGGAACTGTATGATCGACAAGCAACCAGAAGAGATATTGCAAGGGACCCATTTTTTATCAACTTGATTAAAAATTGGAAGAAATTGTCTTTCACAAACAAGATAGCTCCTGAGAGATGGGAAGAGGTCTGCCAACAACCATTGTTTAACAACACATTTATCAGGGATTCTCAAGGGTGCACCCTCAACTGTTCGGACTCACCATGGAAAGGATGGATTAAGAAAGGAGTCACAAGCATTAGAGACGTCTGGAACGTTGAGAACAGAGACTGGATTGATCTGTCGACCCTCCAGGAGAGATTAAGATATTGCCATCATCAAAAGGAAGCTCTAGAATAATTAATTGATATAATTCTCCTAGACTGGGTCAGAATCCTGAGAAATGGACCGAAGCTTACCCCAAATGACTGAGTATCCATCATTGATCAATAAGGGATAGTGGGAAATGTAACTGAAGTCCGCAACACAGGGGATATTCTTATATCTATCTTTGATTTAGGGGAGGATGGTTTCCTCAAGGCGAGATCACAAGAGCACACGGAGCGGGTCAAAGCAAATAGAGTTTTCAGGATCAGGGTCCTTATGATTAAGGAAAGCTGGTTTGCCTTTAAACCAGACACGCCCATCTCTCATCTCCCTTTAGATCCGGTCTGCTGGATCTGGTCCTCCTCAAATGGTACAGGGCACTCTTACGTAAGGACACTTCACACCCTGTCAGTGAAGTCTACCTATAGGATTCTTCGTCCTAAGGTAAACCCAAAAAACAAAATAGAAGATCGCTGGATGAGGCATCTAAACGTAAGGAAAAAATAATTGCACTCTATTAAGTGGTTTCACTCTATTAAATTCAGGCCAGCTAAATTAGTGTCGCTGCAATGGCAAATTGCCCATCGTTGTCTCCCTAGAAACGACTAGATCATCAATAGAACATCGTTGAAACGAAAAGGAATAACCCTTCTGTGGTGTAAGTTCTCCAAATCAGCTTTCCCATCCAAACTCATACCAAAAACTTTAGAACACATTTTCTTGCAATGCCCCGACTCAATTTGGTTATGGCGGTGGTGGGATAGGATTTGGAGCCAGTTAGGAACATCCCTCCCTTGACCCTGGAATTGGAAGACCCTCCTCCTGGAATCATGGAATCCGAACCAGGAAGATGCTTTCACTCTGAACCTATTCATAATCGGAAGGCGAACGGTCATGTGGGCGATCTGGTTACGAAGGTGTACTTATGAAATGGAAGGTGCTCGCCTAGATGACCTTGAATTCACTGATACTATCAGACAACAGATCCAAACAGAGATTAGTATCAAATGGGAGTCCCTTAAGGAAAAATTACAATTTTTGTCACTAGAAAAAGAAATATTGCATCATATCAAAACATTCAATCAGAACTGGCTTGGAGGGGACCAGGGAGGGAGATTGGGACGGGTGAAGTGGGAAGGAACAAAAAAGAACACCCAAGAGGAGATCCCAAGGGACTACAGTCTGGCCTTCAATGATTGGAGCAACGTTGATCCTACTGTACCTTTAAGACCTCTGTCGGATTTCCCTGATCCCTTCCCTCTCTCGAACCTTTGCTTAGTTCCGAGGTCGTGGTATGCGTATGAATGATCTGGAAAATCCCTTGCATTGTCTGTGAATGTTGGGCTCAACCTTTCTCAGGAACAAGTGTGATTAAGTGCTAGGAAGATACGTATATCCGGCGCCCTCTCAGGGTGAAGAGGCACAAGACTCAACACTCAGTTGCAGATTTCCCACTGGCACTGATCAGAAGGGACACTGGGCCCGGTTCCCAGTTTGTGATGTACCTCGGTCCTTCATTGTTTCTCATCGGACGCTGGACCCGGTTTCCAGCAGGTGCAGCTCCCCACTAATAGAATGGAGCCACGATAAGTCAGGTAGGAGTGCATGCTCGTATCATCACTCCTACCTGACGCCACGGGATTTGTTAAAAAAAAAAAAAAAAAAAAAAGGTTTGGCACATGATGTTCCACCCAGCCACGAACCTGTGGTTACTAGCTCTTTCCGTATGCTATCATGCAGGCAATCAACTTAGGCCGCTAATATGTAGTTCTGTCTACCGAACTCTCTCCTTGCTAGGTACGCCCCGCAGTTTGTTGTCACTTCAGTCATCCAGTCATATTCTTGTACAATCAAACAACTATAATGTTCTGAGCCGCTGGACGCGCTTTCCAGCAGGTGGTGCTCCCCACCAATAGATCGAGCCTCCCCAAATAGTGCTAGTGGTGCCCACTCCTATCAGCACCCCTAGCATAACCCTGGGCTGTTAAAAAAAAATAAAAAAATGTCGTTAAAATTGGAACGATACAGAGAAGATGAGCATGGCCCCTGGTCAAGGATGACACTCATAAATTGAGAAACGGTCCAACTTTTTTGAAAAAAANAAAAAAAAAAAAAAAAAAAAAAAAAAGCCATTATGGCAGGTCCTTTTTCCAACTTTCACTTTGGGTTACCATTTCCCCCAAATATAACGCACGGCCATTGTGTCTGCATCTGGACTGCAAGTGGCCCCTAATTCAGCTCCAATAACTCGGGGGAAGATGGAAGTGCATGCCTTTCCAACCCACCCTATTTCCGAGCTGCCTTTTCCGTCAAGTGGTTTTCCTTTTTATTCTCTTTCTGCCCTGTCTCCAGAGGCACCTTCTGCCMSCCCTCTTTTTTTTTTTTTTTTCATGTTTTTCGATTTTGGTTTGTTGAACTTTGTTCCGCTTTTGAGGCATTGTTGGACTGTTTGTTTTTACCAGGATTGAGGACTGTCAGATAGGCCGCTTTGAGTTGGCCATTTCTGTATCTGGACGAATTCCCAACGCCGACACCTAAGCTGTGTAATGGTCCCGGTACCTTTCATTTTTTCCGGGTTGTTTGTGGAGGAATTCCTGGCCTCCCCCTTCTTTTTATTTTATTTTTTATTTCCCCCCCCCCCCTTCTTTTCCCCTTTTATGGAATATACTGAGATGAGTTGCTTTATTTTTTCTCTTTCAAGTTCTGTCCAATCTGACAGGCTGTCATCGAAAAGCGGGGTCGGGGACGCTCTTCCTATTGTGCTCTGTAATTCTTCCAATCTTCTAAGCTGGTTACTCTACGTGTACTTGTGAGCGTACTTTGTACGTTCACTGCTGTGCTCTATAATTCTTCCAATCTTCTGAGCTGGTTACTCTATGTGTTCTTGTGAGTGTACTTTGTACGCTCACTGCTATGGGCCTCGCCATACCACCATTAAAGGAGTATTTTCAAGAGTCTCCACACCACCACACCGCCTCTTGGAATTGCTAGCCGGAAAATTATTTCAAGAGGTGTCAGACGTGGGAAATGCCCAATTTCCCTGCCTGCAAAACTGAAGGTGTGTTGCTCCCCACCAATAGATTGAGCGCGTGTGTTAAAAAAAAAAAAAAAAAAAAGGTTGGAAGTGTGCTCGGCCAAGCACCTGAAGGGCCCTCCATTTTCAAGAGGTGTCACCCACACGCCTCCGCAAACAACAAAAACATACATGTGTCTCTTATGCATCGTGTCCACGAGAGTCACACTTTTTTATTTATTTATTTTTTGAAGCACTAGTACCTTTGTCGGTTCGGAAAATAGTGGGCCTCCGACCTTTCAGGAGGCTGAAACGAAATGACGGCCGCCATTGTCGGGCCCGGCCGCCTAAAAGTTCGGGACTCGGCTAAAACTTCGTTGAAACCGGACGGCAAAGGTACTAGTCGTTTAATACAAGAAAGACTCAGCTCATTTGATTACGCACACCAAGAGTCACATTTTCACGAGTGCTATGTGGCGAAGGGCCAAAAACTCTTCAAAGTAGAACTCTTGAAAATGTCTGACAGCTCTTGAAACCTTTCACCCTTTCAAGAGTGGCTTGGGAAGGCCTTACGTTTGTCAATCTGCGATTGTCATTTTGCAAAGTGTTAACAATACCTAGTATGGAGCCTTCTCAGCAGGCCTACTTAACGAGGATGCTCTTATCACCTCGTTAAGTGCCCCGCCTGTGCCGAAGTTTTGTTATTGAAAAAAAAAAACAATACCTAGTATGAATTGCATACGTAGGGTCAGGGAGGCGGGGAGGTCACTTGTGGCGATGTTCTCCTTGCTCATATTCTCAACTGTTGGCACACCCTTTGCTGGGGGGCAGGGTGTTTGCACGCAGAATATTTGAGGCCATGATTGGTTTACACTTGAAATGGTCCAATTTGGTTCGATTGATTTTGTTTGATTTGACCCCATTGACTTGATCATCAAAAAAAAAAAAAAAACAATATATTATCATTATTTATATAGGATGGGGAGCCCCGTACCCATGTTCGCAAAGAAAAACATGTTCCCATGGTTTTTGTGTATTATTCAGTAAGGGGCTCCTCATACCAGAGTTAAGGGCTTTGCCACACCACTGTCTTTCTTTCCTCCCCCCCCAAAAAATGTCATGCTCCAATCTATTCCTGGGAAGCGGCACGTGCTGGGAACCGGGCCCAGCATCCCTTTCAAAAACATATTGAGAAATTTATGCAGAAAACTTTGAGAAACCGGGCCATTATCTGGCTTCGGCTAAGAATGACAACTATGCGATCTACACAAAAACATTGAATTTCTCTAACCCCAAACCAGTGATCCAAGGAGCATTCAGACCGAAAGCCACCTGCCTTAGAGTAAACCATACCTGCCTCTCCTTTATATCCCCATACCCAATCTCTACCAGGCCTCACGCCCCCAGCTGCTTGGTTACAGGGTGGCATGACCCATCCCGCAAGCCCCCCAGCTGCTAGGCTACAGGGCAAAACAACCCACCCCGGCTCCAGCCAGCGTCGACTAGGTACCAGCTCACCAAGAGACACTAGAGTGCCTTCCACCCTCGACAACGCCCCAGATCTCTCTACCAGCTCTCATGCCTTCCTACAACTCGAGTTACAGGGCAGCGCGACCAAGCCCCAGCACCGACCAGTGTCGTTCTGGCCTCGTCTATTTGCAAACCACCGGGACCCAGGACTTCAGCAGATACCAGACAAACCACCAATCAGTGTCAGAGCTGTGGTTCCGATCATCCAGCTCAGGCGCTGGTTGCAGGTATCCCACAAAACAACCCTCTCAACCCTACTCCGACAAGTTTTACCGCGATGAAGCCACCGTCTTCACCGCTGCTGTACCCTATTTCCACCCTACAGGATAGCCCCTTCGCCGCTCGAGCGCATTATCTCCCACCATCGCAACCACCACAACCCCCTGCCAGGAACGCCAAACTTTGAAGAATCTTTTGATTGGAAATTCAAGAACTCAGCAATTCGGAAAAATCAGATGCACATTTCAGCTCCTAGTAGACTGGAGCCCCCAGTGTGTCAGGTTGACACCAGGGGTTTAAAAAAAAAAAAAAAAAAAAAAAAGATGCACATTTCAGCTCCTAGTAATCCCACAAGATGAGGGGAAGGGAGGGAAAAACCATCCTCTCTCCCCATGGAAAACTCCAGCGCCTATTCAAGTCTCGTTTGCATGTAAAGGGCTCACAAGAACCAAGCGGATTACTCTTCCCCAAAGGCAACCCCCTGTCTGTTCACTGCCTCTGCGCGAAGGCGGCCCCTCACATCCCAGCCCCAGTTCAGACCAGCCCCCTAAATACCACTCCTGCTCCCTCAGCTGCATACGATACCCCCTAAAGTATGCTCCCTCAGAGCCGAAGAGCCCCCTTCCCTCTCGAAATGTGGAAAAGATAAAAATGTGGCAGGTGCATCTGGCCATGTTCTAGGGGGAAGTTCATCCTCATTTTGCACATCCATTTCGAGAGTGGCCTGGCATTGCCCTAAGACCTCCGATTCTCGACGGCTTTCAGAAGAAAGTCCGCAGTCAGCTTTTGACAGTTTACCCCACCTCTGCCACACAGCGCTGTTGAATTGGCCAGTCCTATAACCTAAGACCTCTTCTGTGACAGCGAACAGACTTGAACCGGTGTCCTAGGCCGAAAGAGCCAAGCATCTTAAGCCACCACTACATTTCCCCGCTATTTTTCAGAGATGCGGCTCGTTGATGGCCGCAACTTTCAGGGCTGGGGCGCCGTTGATAAATTTCATGGGCGGCCATTGTCACTTTTCGGGCATCCGAAAGTTGCGGTGAGGGGCCCGCAACCGATACATGGGAAACGTACTGATGGTTTAACCACTGCAGCCATGACACGGTGCACAAAAGCGAAACCTTACCCCACCCCCTCATGGCTGCACGGCCGTCACCGTACTCCACATACACACACACACACACACACACACACACACACACACACACACACAATGCCACCCAGGCACTTGTAGCACACTTGCTCCATCAAGCACATGGACATTGGACTCTCAAACCACCACTATGTTTCCCCGCTTGAAAAACAAATATGCGGCTTTCGGGCCTGGGCCACCATTGATAAATTTTGTCAGCAGCCTTTGTTGCATTTCCACCCTCAGAAGGTCGTGGTGAGGGGGCCCACGGCTGGTATATTGGAAACGTCCTGGTGGTCCATGTGGGCACACAGCCCCCATCAGCAATACCCACAACCCCGCACAAGGGGGACCCTGGTTAAGCAAACACTTTTGTCCATCTCTCTCTTGCTTCTCGTTGCGATCCTGTGGGTCTAGTCCCTGGCCTCTACAGCACCCTGGGCTTTTGGGCAGGGAGAAAAGGGGGGGGGGGCGGGGAGGGGGAAGGATTTGTCGGGACAAAAAATCCATTTAATTGTTGTGTGTTCCATTTCAAGGCACGTGGATGGGTTCACAAAGGGTCTCCCCACACCACTGTTGAAATGAAAAGAACACAAGTGCATCTTCCAGAGAAAGTGGAAAGATGCATCCATTACTATTTATAGCATCAAATGCATCGTGCCACTTTCTGAGGAAATTGCACAGTGATTTTTCTTTCTTTCGAATTCTTTTTGCCTTTCACTACCTTCCTACCACTACTCCTAAGACTATATAGAGGGGACCCCTGCAAGGATAGGGGCTCGCAAACGAGGTAAATCGTTTGGAATGAGGTGTGGCGTGGCCCAAAAGAGCATCGGTGAAAAGAGCATCACTGACTTCACCGAAAATGACAAGTGCATTGGGGTGAACAGTATGACTAGATACCATTGCCCTTGATTACATTGTTAGGAAGTTGTGGACAAGGGAAAAAAAAAAGAAAAGAAAAGGGAGTGGTGGACAAGATTAAGATCATCGGAAGATGAGAAAGAAAGGCGGCCACCCTGGACTGACTTCAGAGTGCAGTACTTGCAACCTTTTTTTTTTTTTTTTGAAAAAACAGCCGGATCGGCTGCTAGGGATGCCGGTGCAAGCAGGCGCCCCTAGCAGTGTCGAGATGGCTCCATCTATTAGTGGGGAGCGACGCCTGCTGGAAATCGGGTCCAGCGTCCCTGCAATGTACAATGTAAATCATGCTGTGGACTTCCATGTGATCCAAGTAATCTATGCTGTGAGTGCGAAGTTTGCAGGATCCGTGTGTTTGTGGGGAGGTGGGCGGTAAACAACCCAGCTCCCTGTCAGTGCTATCCTTGATGTGGCCTTGTGTGTGCTATGAAATAGTCCATATAGCGTATTGTGTTGTTTCATCCCTGTGTTGTGGCTATGATCCGTAGGTGCCAAAGCAATTGACCGTAAGGCACTTGGCTGTCGCTGTGTATGTAGAATGCTAGCAGTGTGGTCGTTACAATGCTTGGGTGCCAACCTTAGTCCCCCTCTATTCCACCTTTCCCTAAGACCCACCTTTCCCTAAGATCCAAAACCCTTTCAGCAGCGCTAGGCGGTCTCTTCCCCACTAAGTTCCTGCCCTCCCAAAGCCCTTGTCCCCTACTACCCGCCCTCCCAGAGCCCCCTAACAGTGGATGAACATTGTGTCGTTGTCTTTGAAGTGGAATTTGATTGTGTAACCCTGTCCCTGCCTCCCAGCTGCGGGAAACCAGCTAATATTCTTGAGGTCTGCTAGTCGTTGTAGGGCGCCTTCCAAAGCTCCGCGTAGGCTGGCATCAGTGATGTGCTGTGGGCGATGACCTCATCGTCTTGTCACCAGGGGGTGTTCCCCTCAGCTGCATTCTCCAGTGGGGAAGACCCTGCTTGGCCGGCTTTGAATGAGAGGAGCAGGGGTGGGCGGGAGAGGGGCGGGAAGTGGGTGTAGAGGTGGGAGAGGGGGGGGGAACGGGGACGGGGACAGTTCGCTGGGGGGGGACCACCGAAGGGAGGAGGGAGCGGTTACAGTGTACTTAAGCCAGGGAGCATGATGAAGTTGGTTGGTCGGAACAAGAACTGAAAGTGGCTTCTAGGTAAGCGTTCCCATTGTGGTTCCGTAGCCAACCACTGCTTCCACCGCAGCTGGTTGAGTTGATTTAGTTCGCAAAGACTCTCCTCGTTGTCCACCCAGACAGTCCGAAAGTTATCAGAAAGCACGCTCCTTTTGGTTAAGTCTGGTTCTTTCCGGAGCATTATTGTGAGTTCCTTCCAGGCCGCTTGTGTGTTTACGGTGATTGTCTCAAGTATCGAGGCCCGAGGCTCCATATATCCATATGTGTGTTGTCTGTGCTCGTATGCACATCTCATCCGCTAGGCAACCATTAACATCGACAGTCGCGTTCCTGCCAGCAAGTTAAGGCTGAAGGGTGTCCACGTTGCCACTTGTGGGGGCTTTTCCCCCAGCAAGATGGTCTTAAGGTCCCACGGCAGGTGGCTGCCCGTGAGATAGTGCCATGCTGCATCCCACCATTGCCAAAGTTGAGCCACCATAGTGCAGTCCAGCAAGTAGTGTTCAAGCGTGACTCTTTTCCTGGGGAAAGTCCCCCTGCAGTAGGTGCAGAGCGGGGACAACACGCCCCGTTCTTCCGAGTTTGTTCTCGACACAATCCAGTCCGGGGTGGGTAGACACCTGTGGATGATCTGCCACTGCAGCGCTCGCAGATTAGTGGGTCGAATAGTCGAGTAGGTGGCCCACCTTAGCATGCTAAGGTGTTCCATGTCAAGTGGCGAGTCTCTATCCCACCTCTGCTTGATCGGTTCGGTTATGTGTGCCGGTTTCCTTGCTGATCTGTAGCTAGCCTTTACTGTGTACTGCCAGACCTGCAGTTTTCGGGAGTCCCCCAAGTCCCATTCCCATTCCTGCAGGTCAAATGGCAGCTGAGAAAGGGGAGTCACCGGGTCATACACGAAGGATCCCCCGTTGCTGTCACTGATTCCACATATTCGTACTAGTCCATCTGCGGGAGCCTGCCGGTCAAGGTCGTCATGACGGTCCAGGGAGGCGTGGTCTGTACGCCTGAAGCGCCGCCTGGTGCAAGTTAACCTCCTCCACATTGTACACCACCATCGGGATCGGCCAGTCATCCGGTCGGACCACCCAAATCCCTTGCGTTATTGTCGGGCCTCTCTTAAGTTCTAGGACCCATGCCAAGGGGACAGCCTCTTGGATCTCTCTCAGGCCTTCTGTTAGGTTTCTGATACAGCTCATCTGTTGGTGAAGGTCCTGGTCTGAGAGCCACGTGCCAGCGTGGACATTCCACAGATCAGCCACTGTGTATATCCCTTTCCTTACCCAGGGGAGCCATATCGAGCCGGTTTTCAGCGAGAAAGGCTTACCCATGTGATTTAATATAAATGGATTCCCGAAGACGGGTTGTCTCCATATCTCTTCCCATCTGAGCGGGACAGGCTTTTGGGTTGGTCCTCGCTCCCTTCATAGTCGCAACATATCTGTCCACGCAGTACTTGCAACCTAATTTCGTGCTCATCACAAACCAGTAGACTGACACCCAACTGCCGCTGCCACCCCCACATGTTCCCTTCTCATCCCCCGACCAGTACCATCACCTCCTGATGGTGTGGGATCAGTACACAGTCATACAGCCATGCAGATGCCATCCTTGCACATGCTATTCCCATATCCTCTCACCAACAACTGATACCCCCTCCCCCAACCTGTGGAAAGACAGTGCGGACACCGGTCACGGATGAAGGGATCAAACGGTCTGCAGACAATGTGGGAGTGCTACCATGGCAACAACAAAGGAATGCGGCATCTCAGGCCCGAAGCAGTTATCATTCACCACCGACATCGGAGGAGGTCTTGTGAAGGCACACAGAAGACACTGTCCCCACAGCGCTAATCGCAGCACAAGTCATGGATGACGGGAGCAAACAGTCTGCAGACGATGTGTGTGTACCGCCAGGACACTACGGCAGCAACAAAGGAATGAAACATCTCAGGCCCAAAGCTGAGAACTGGAATGTTGGATGACTGTTAGGAAGCAAACACAAGTCACGGACGGCGGGAACAAATTATCGGCAGACAATGGGTGGATGACTGTTGGGAAACATTCAACAGGAGCTCCAAAGTATGGAGAGGGAGGTCGGACACAGCACACAGCTACACATGAAGGCTGCCACCACAGTAATCTTGACATACGGAAGGGTCACTGTGTCCTGGAAAATGAGGGAAAAGAATGACATACTCAGACTACTGGTATCCAGTCCAAAATAAAGGGGAAAAGTCATGGTACGATAGGCATCAACAGAGGCGGCCTACCCCGCCGTAAGAGGCATTCCCCCCATGAGATAATTCTTTTTGTGCGACATGCGACATGGATGGGTAGACTTGATCTAGGTTTAAATGGCTAAGTACAATTCAGGGATGGGCTGCAGTTCCCGGGGATATGGTCAACGTAAAGGGAATGGGAATTTGGGCTATCAAGCGAGACTATACCACCAAGGAACAGGGCCAGGTCGTACAAATAGGAGAGCGCTGGAAAGGGAAGGGTAAAAGGTGCAGCCCCTAGGGAATACACAGCTCCAAGGAAAACCTCAAAAGACCATGACCCCAGAGACTGCAACTACGTTTCTAAGGGACGCTGGACCCGGTTTCCAGCAGGTGCCGCTCCCCACCAATAGACGGAGCAGCCCAAGGAACAAGCCTTCAATCCCGGTGAGGGCTTTCTTCAACAACAACAAAAAGAAAAAAAGAAAAAAAAAAGAAAGACGCAGCAACTGGCAAAATGATCCGTCTTTGCGTTAGCCGGACCCCCACCAGCGGCCCCACCCCAACTCTGACTACCGCTGTTGGGGCGGGGGCCAACATCCAATCCCTTCATTGTGAGGTAGCTATGCTTGCAGGGGTACGCTCTATATAGCCCTAGGAGTAGTGGTAGGTAGGTAGGTAGAGGAAAACGGAAGGACGAAAAGAATGATATAATTATTAAATGGGAAAACTTAAAAGAAAAAATCCAGCATCTTTCCCAACAAAATGAGATATGGCAACACATCAAAATGTTCAATAAAAGCTGGCTTGGGGGGGACCAGGGAGGGAGGTTGGGGAGGGTGCAGTGGGAAGGTGCTCATGAGAATTTACACGGCTGTGTTCAAAAGAATTATAGACTAATCTTTAATGATTGGAGTTGTGTTGATCCTTCTATTCCCCTAAGACCCTTATCTGAATTCCCTGATCCCTTTCCTCTACCAGGATCTTGTTTGGTCCCATCATCATGGTATGGATAATTCTATCAAAGTATTGTGGTTTGTGCT
>BFEA01000097.1:3060216-3072716 GCA_003427395.1 Chara braunii
AGAGAGAGAGAGAGAGAGAGAGAGAGAGAGAGAGAGAGAGAGAGAGAGAGAGAGAGAGACTATCGACACAGATAATGTGCATCGCAGGGAGACTGCAGGACGCGTGAAATTACGCAGCCAGAGTGTCCCGGTGTCGTTGCACACAAGCAAGGGCATTGCAAGAACATGGGGACACTTACAAATTTATGTCATGCCCCGGTAACTCTCCCAGGCCGGGTGGAAATTCCCCTGAGTGCCTTCGACGGCAACAGGGGCAAAGTGAAAAGATCGATGGTACCGGTAGGGGCATATCAAAAATTTCCCCAACGGCAATCCGGTAGGGGCATGAAGCAAATTTGTTGTGGGTACCGGTAGGGGCACTACGAAAACATGTGAGGCCCAAACGACGCCAGGGGTTTATGAAACATTTCACTACTGGTCAGAGGGGCGCAGCGGGGTATTTCGGTAGCTTAGACACGTGGACCCGGGTCACTCTGGTAGCTTAGAAATTTGTTTATTTTTATTTTATTTATTTTATTTTTTGCGTTGGGGCTGCTCGGAACCTTGCTCGGGGTTCATGCCCGACCGGGCACCCGGGCCTGTTTTCGGGCAGAAGTTTGGTGTCCGGGCTCTCGGAAAAGCAACCTCGTAAAAAGCGTTTTTTCAGGTTTTTTATTCCTAAGTCGAGTTTGGTTACGAATTTGAGCATACCTTTCAAACAAAAGTTGTTTGTATTATTATTTTATACAACATATATTTTTTCAGATTTGTTTGAGAATTTTTTTTTTTTTAACTAGATTTTTATGTTCGCGTTCGGAGAGTTTGGACGCTCGTTCATGTTCGGTTGTGAATGTTCGGGTTTCGTCACCGAACCCGAACACGATGCTACACAATTCAACCTTAATTAAAAAATATTTGTTTGAGTAAAATAAAAATTTGATTAAGACATTTTATAAACTCGTCGAAACTTTTATTCAATGTTCAACATATAAAAATAGTTGAAAAATAAAAACTATTTTTTGACAGAACTTGTTAAATAATACTGAAATTTTTAAAATTAGAAAGAAGTTTTGAATGATAGCTTTTAAATATGAAACACATTTTTTAATTAATTTTTTAATAAGCTATCAGAGTGGCCCAGATCCACTTGCCTGACCAGGCAAAAAAAAAAATAATAATAATAAATAAATAAATATTATTTTTTATATTAAAATATTTATTTTAAATTTGGTAAATAATTTTGATGTGACCTTGAGGCAAAAGTTGTTCAGTTTATTTTTCTGCATAACATAGTTTCTTTTTCAGAGTTTTTGTTTTTTTTGGACCTTCCTGATTCTTACATGGTCAGACCGCCCGGAAAAATAGGGTGATCCGAGTTGTCTGACTGGTGGCCTAGTTTTTTTTATATATTTTATTGTTTGTAGGAATATTTATATTTTATAAATTTTAAATTTTTATGGATAATGATTTAAATTTTAGTTTATATTTAAAATAATATTGTTGAATATGAGGGTTGAGCTGACTTTTTATGCGAAAGTTTTTTTTTATTGTTTGTCGCTTTCACTTTTTCTGTTTATAGAGGCAATGAGCTTGTTCGGCTCGTTAATTACTCAACTGCATGTGATATTGTGTATATCTTTCTAAGGATATTATCGTCTTCCCCGTTGATGATTCAGTCGCTTACCTTTTTTTTTTTTTTTAATAGTTGTTTTCATTCCTTGCGTACATGATTAAACCGTGTGTTTATTTTATTGCATAACTTCTGAAAGGGTTGGTCTCATCCTCTGTGTGGCTAAACTGGTTGTATATTTTTTATATTGATTTCGAAAGGATTCATTTTGTCATTTTTGTTTATGGTCCAACTATATTTTTCATTACTTGGAAGAGTTGAATTTCTCAAAGACTCTAGAGTGTCTGTTTATTTTTCGATCTCTAATGTTGTTATTAGAATATAGAAAACCGAGATTCGTTTGAATAACGTTTTATCGTCTTCTGGATAGAAAATCCAACTTTTTTTCTTTTTTTTTTGAAAACGTTGGGTCTGTCGTGACTTGACTGTATGCTTGTTTTTTTAGCGTCGCTAAAATAATTAAAGAACCATTTTTCTTAATTAAAAGAAAGGTAAAGTCGTGTACTTAGATGTATGGCTATGTGAGAAATCTTCTATACTCTCACATTTGTACATTCAGGGTTCAAATGAAACATTATGAATCATTACTTATACAAACGGTTGTTCTTGTACCCTGCATGGATGATGTAGTCAAATACCTTCTTTAATTTTATGAAAGATTTGTTCTCGTTCCTTACATGAATGGGTCGTCTACATGTTTATTTAACTCGCTTTTTCAAAAGGTTAGACTCATACCTGCTTGGATAATTTGGTTGCACATTTCTTTCTTATCTAGCTTTTGGATAACTATTTTTGTCCCCTACATAGATGGTTTAGTCATTGAACGTTTTTTTTTTCTTTTAATTAGTTTTTTTTATCCCCTTCATGAGTGGTTCAATAATGTGTTTATTTAACATGCTTTTCTAAACGACCGGACCCGTTTCTTGCGAGTTACTTTTGATATTCCGGTTAGACCAACGTTATAATTTTATTTTGAGTTTGGTTTAATCAAAATTTTACGAAGCCACTTCAATAAGGAGAATGCTGCCAAAATCTTTACTTAAGGAGTGAGTTAAATTCTCAAATAAAATTCAAAATATGGAAATTTAGTTAGGTTTTAAAGCACCAGTACAACCAGACTTGATTTTTCGAACCGACGCAACCTTGACGCGTCAGTAATTTCCAAAGCTGCATCTTCTCAGTACCCATAACAAAAAAATGTTTGTGGTATTTGTACTACAAATCGTTAGGAATAGACTGTTTGTCTTTGAATTTCAGTGGTGGCCTAGTTTCTATACGATCGCTTTTCGAGCAGGTTTGGATAGGTGTTTTTTATGTTTATTTTTTAAGGAGTCATGTCATGATGTGGGCACCTCCCTCTGCAGTTTTTTCATTCACACTACATCTTTCAACCAACCTGTTGCCCCAATACAAAAACTAACCCCTAAATTTAATAAGTTGAACATTCGTCCTTATTGTGCCTAACACTTGCCCTCTTCGTCTTTTTCGAGCCTGTTCCTGACGCACCCAGTAGTGGGACGGGGGTATTGTAGTAGACCTTCGTGCAACATTTTTTACACAGGTCAGTTTTCAAAAAAAGAAACCTCAAATTTTGTATAATTTAATAATAAAATTAAAATTAAGTAACAAAAATAAAAACAATAAAAATAAAAACAATAAAAACAAAATCAAAATAAACGATTATCTATTATTTAACATTTTTGATTAAATCTCGCTCTCGCTGAATTTTAATTGGAAATTGCTTGTTTATTTTCCCGCTTTAATTTAAGCAGATTTTCTTTACGTATCATTCCTTTCCGAGTTTTACCCGATTTTCCTGATTATTACTCTTCCTGCTACCTGGGTGTTATTAAGGGACCTTAAATTACCGGATCACCGTAGACATTGGTTATATCAACGGTCGGGTTAACGGCGGCCGGGTCAGATTGGTGCAGTTGCTGGCTCGGAACAGGTGCGGTACGGTCACAAGGACAACGTTGGTGCAGATTGTTACAACTCAATGTTGAGATGATTGGTAGGGCCACTGAGACGACGGCCTATGATTACTGGTTTGGATTGGTATAATAATTGATTCGGCATCGACATGCTATTGGAACAGCACACTGTGGACTGGACCTCATTACAGTAATTGGTTGGTGTGGCCTTTGATCTGATTTGGATTGATTTTGGTACTTTGGTTTGATGGTTTTAAGCCCTTCTGCAATTCGACACAAGCACGGTACTGGGGCTGGTTGACATGGGTATTTCTTGATACGGTGTTGCAGTCTGGTTCGGGGTCGTTGCGGACCACAAAGTTTGGTACAGGTATGGCGGTTGTGCGAGTTGGAACGACATTCGGCCTAATCGGATTTTGATGGTATTATTGGAAGAGGCCTCTATGGTTCCACACATTCTTGATAGGTGCAGGCTCGGCAATCCGAGCCTAAAACCCTGGTACCGTGGGTACGAGAAAGGCCAACCCTCAACTACGGAATGATACTGGCTGAGAAGGGTTGGTCCTTTTCTCCTGGCCCAAGGCCACAACCCGCAGGCAATATAGATGAGACTAGCGAGGCATATGCGGGAATGGATTCAGTCAAGGGGGACGCGTGCTAGGTGTACGCAGCCCACTGGTTAGCCGTCAGTAGGGAACTGGGCGAGGCCGCTCGCGCAAAGGGTTCAATTGAGGGACATGGCAGGGGCGGATTCGGCGGAGGGGTGTACACCACGTTCGCAGCAACAACACACGCGCGATCCTTGGGGGGGGAAGACGGACACGGGCCGATCCCCATACCCGTATTCCTCGTGTCTCTGTCTTAGCTAAGGCACTTCTCGATACGGACGCGAACAACATGATGGTGACAGACCAGCAGAATGAACGAGGAGTCGCAGTTGTAACATGTAGGTTTCAGAATCAGTCTGAGTGAAGATTGCCTGCACCTCGTATCTCAAAGGAGGGAACATGGGAATGCTTAAGGAGAAGCTAGCGAGATCGATCAACGCACCTATTTCCCCATGCAACTTGAATATGAGCAGAGTTGGGTCGAAGAGGAAAAGGATAGGACAGGGGGCTTACCTGAGTATGCGCAGTATCCAAGGGTTTCGAGACTGTTCGCATGACGATGGATACAAGCGACCGCGAGCATCCCGGACGGAGTTTGAGAGTACATGTTCATAAGCGCAAACAAATCATGTGCCTAGGACGCTTTGAGGACAGTTGATGGGTTGAGGGGAAGAAGTGGACACGGCTGTACGGGTGTACTCTGCGCCCCGGTGCTCGATCGCAACAAACCCTTGTTCTCTCTTCAAACTTGCTGAAGAGCGAATGTTTGGCGGTAAGAGGAGATTACGTCATAAGCAGTGATTAGGCTTTGAGCCAAAGTTGGGGCAGTTCGCTACCAAACGTTCTGCTGATTTGTTGAAGGTGGGTTGTAAGAAGAAGGTAAATAAGCCCGCTTGATTATGGGATTCTCATGTGATCAGGTACGTCTCAATATAAGCAACGACGAACCTACGGGCAAGGCTGAAGAGGTGAGAGCGTGGAAGAGTGAGTGGAAGAGTGAGTGGAAGAGTGAGTTAGGGGGTGAGTGAACAAGGGCTTGGGATTGACAAAGAGGACTATTGTATTATTTATTGCTCTATTTATCTACTTTTATCTGGGTCTATTTGAATGTGTTACAGCCCAGAGGCATCAACGACTGTTGTAGGAACAGAGTGGACGCTTGGGGATAAGCGTGCCTGTAAATGAACATGGAAAGAGAGAGAAAGCGTGCGCATGCATGTGAGAAGGGAAGGGTTCGAGGGCGCGCTCCACTCTGGAAACGGGTGGATGCGGGCAAACCATCGGGGAGAGTAGTTGCACGTGCGACCAATAGTGTGTGTGAATATGTGACCGAACGTGGGGAAGGTGAAAAGAGTGTAGGCAGGAACACGCACTAATAAAAGTCTTTTTTTTTACATAACTCAAGCATAAAGTGCGTTGATGAACCAGGTAATTGAGTATTGCCGTTGATCAGGCGCCCGACTTACCAAGCATGAAGTTCAATGAAAGTCCCTTTTCGCACAAGATTCAAGCATAAAATGCGCTGATCAACCCGATAATTGAGTACTGCCACCAATCGGACAGCCGAGTTGCCAAGCATTGAGTTTAATGAAAGTTTCCCTTCATACAAAATTTAAACATAAAGTGAAGCCGCAGATCGGGCAGCCAACTCTTCAAGTATTGAGTTCAAAGAGAGTCATTTTTCGTACAAAACTTTAAGCATAGAGCACACTAATCATCCCGATTATTAAATGTTGTTACTGATCGAACAACTGACTGGCCAAACATTGAGTCAGCTGAATATCGTTCGTCCTAAAGATTCAAGCATTGAGTGTGATGATGGATTTAAAATTGGTCATCGATCAGACAGCTGGTTTCACAAGCTCTGAATGCATTGATTAACTTTTCCTACAGTATATTCACGTTGGCTCTTGAAATCATCAGCTCATGACCGTTGAAGCAGTCAGCAGGCTCACTAAGCCTTGGGCGGACAGAACACCACAGATACATTGAAATTACGGTTTGTTCATTGTCTTTGCTATACCTTAAATCAAAACCTAGGAATTGACACGCATATAGACTTCGAGTGGACGATTGATCGATTCTTTGGTACGGTAGGAGGCAAGATTGGTAACTGACCTGCTTATATATACCCAACACTGAACCTGTTGGCTCGTTGCCCCCGAAGGGAGTGACATAGAGGGTGGTCCAAACTGTGAGTTAAAAACGAATGGTGTGAGAGAAAATAAGTGAGAATGAGATAGGTATCAAGAGGGACCTTGTTGAAAATAATTCGGTATCTCGTTCTGCTTTTCCTCAGTACTAAGCACGTCATGTGAAAGATACTTTGAACTGTACGCAAGATAAAATGGCGAATTATTCGTCGAAATACCTAGATGGGAGAATGGCGAACTACTCTCCGGTAAGCTGGAACTGATGAGCAGTGAGGAAACTCATGTTAGAATCGACAGATAACTTTCAAATGCCTGTGTGAATGCAGATCTATAAACGGTCAATCCCCTAGATACGTACTACAAAACTCAAATCCTCAGCGGTCCGATTATTGCGATCTGCACAATTAATTAAATCGTTGTCCCCTGGTGGGTTAAATGCAAGGACACTTTGTGAAGTACTAGATATAGATTGGAAATCAAGATTCGCAGTGTAATGAAGGACCTTGTACAGGGCAAGCACGAGCGTCTCTGAAAATCTCAGTTACGAGCGTGTCACCCCCTTTTTTTTTTGCTCGAAGTCGTTTATTATTATTATTATGATCAGGGTTACCTGACCAAACGTTTGGGGGCCCCCGGGCTGGCCCCCGAACGTTCCGGCGTTCGGGGGCCGAACACTTCCAGGTTCGGTCCCCGCCAATTATCTTTTAAGGGCCTAAAAATAAGGGTTTTTTTTTTTTTTTTTTTTTTGACTTTTCTATGATGTAACGTATACGCTTATAAATTTTGAAGCCATTCTGCTAAGCCAAAAAAACATTAAAAATCGTCAAAGATGGGGGTGTCAAAATGTGTTCGACCACTCACTATTCTGTTTTTTTTTTCACTTTTAACGTTTTTTTTTCACTTTATTTCGGGGCCTAAACAATTTTATTATTTTTTGAACAAATTTTAATGAGTTATTGATTATGTAAAATAAATATTTCTAAATTTTCAGGGCATTTGTCAATGCCAAAAAATAATTAAAAATCGGCAAAGATGGCTGTGTCGAAAAGGTGTTGGCCCACTCACTCATTTTAATTCTCTTTTTATTTATTTTTATTTTTATCGTAGTGTTTACTTTCTGTATTTGATTTTTAATTCAAATTTGGTAAGGAATTTGGATGTAGTGCCCAGGCAAATATTGTTTAGTTTATTTTTCTCCATCACATTGTTGTTTTTTAGGAATTGTTTGAAAACTTTGTTGTTGTTGTTTTTGTCCGCGTTCGGCCCGAACGACCGAACGCCTTCCGAAGGGGTCCTGTACGTTTGGGCGTTCGGCCCGTCCCGAACGCCGACAAACCCGATTATGATTTATTTTTTTTGAGCTTATTGCAAATATTTCCCTCCCGAATAGAGGTCTTGCAGAAGACTGGGAGAGAAATCTCAAACTAGATCACGGATCCACACAATTGAGGGGATTGTTAGTTTTAATTAAAATTCCTTTATTTTAAAACGATTGTGAGATCTTGCTCGAGAGCTCTTTAGGAAAGGTGTGAAACAGGCATAACAAAATTAATCACTCTGATGATCGATGAGGATCTCGGACGTGGGCGCAGCGAGTGACATGCGTTGTTGCCCTTGACTTCAGCGAACAGTAGGCGACCCCTCCCCAAGTTTACTAACAACCTTGGGGTCGTTGCCGGGGAGGGGACAACACCCCTTAGACATCGACCTTCCCCTATCAAACTGGGGTGCACAGGCGGGTTAATTAACCTGATCACCTTATTGCCAGATGATTTTTTGTTTTTTTATTATTTCAGGTGATTAAAGTTTTTAGATAAGTCTTGATCCTAACGTTTTAGCGTGAACCGCCCCCATATCAAAGTTCGTTCTCACGCCGAGATAATTTCTTTGAGACCTTTTGCGGAAACTTTTAATAACTACAATCTAAGGTAAGTGATTTTTTTATTTTCTTGAAAACTATTTCGAAAATTCTCATTTTTCTTTTCTTTTAATTACGAAAAATTGGTGAGGAATTTGGGGAAGCCGCCTGAACAAAGTTGCCCGATTTATTTTCCTCGACATTTTGAGGCCTTGTTCGGGGAAATCGAATACCGTTTGTAGAAAGGGCGAACCTAAAAAAAACAAAAATTAATAAATAAATAAATAAATTGTCAACTCCTTTGTTGATTTATTAAAAAAAAAAAAAACAATAATAAAAAAAATGTAATCCGATAACTTTTTTCCTTCAACCCGAAAGGTTAACCACGTTAAAATTTTACGGACAAACAGAATTCACAGTGTGTGTGCAGTCGCACGCAAAACCTTAACTCTAACTAGGATAAACCCTAAAAGGAAATATACATTTAATCCTAACTTAGGGTTTGTTTTATTATTATTTTATTATTAGCTCCCAAACCGTGCGGCTTTGGCAGAAAAACTCCGAGTCAAAAGTTGGACGGTTTAATCGATAATAAAATTTGGGATTTTCTGTCAGTAAAATCGATGGTGTATATTGCGGATTAAAAAAAAAAAAAAAAATCGAAAAACGTGTAAATTTCGAATCGGGGCTCTAACCGAGTTTGCAGAGCGAGCAAGGCGCGCTACATTTCGGACAAGACCCCGAAGGCATTCAAAACTTTGTTTAAACCACCTGAGGATTTTTGTTGCTGGCCTCCGAGCCTCTCAGGCCGGTATCCCGAACTAGACCGCTGTCGGGTAAAACCAAACCGCTGTCGCGTGAAGAGCCGAACTCGTAGCAACCGCACCAGGTCGAACGGGCCCGTGCTAAATGGACGCACCAGGCCTTCACTAGGTCGAATGGGCCCGTGCTAAACGGCAAACCCGTAACCTTTTGTGAAGGCCGTCTCACTCCCCTTCTGGAAATCACATTGAGAGTTTCCGTTGCAGCTAGACGGAAGGCATGAGACTACTTTTCGTCTTCAGGAGTATTCTTGGTAGCCGTAGGCGTGAGTCTACTTCTATTCCCAACAGTTTCTTGGTAGCGTGGTTCGCAACAACTTCGTGGTCGGGTGGAAGAAGGGGCGACTGTAAGTCACGTCCAAGTGAGCGACTTTGTGTGTGTGTGTGTGTGTGTGTGTGTGTGTGTGTGTGTGTGTGTGTGTGTGTGTGTGTGTGTGTGTGTGTGTGTGTGTGTGTGTGTGTGTGTGTGTGTGTGTGTGTGTGTGTGTGTGTGTGCTAATTTGTGTGTGTGTGTGTGTGTGTGTGTGTGTGTGTGTGTGTGCTACTGCTATCTTTATTCTCATTCGATTGCTTGTCATAGGTGATGCATCTTTCCTCGTTCTAGCTGAAGATTCATTCTCATTTTGCACAGTTCGTGCAAGCGCAGTCAGTGGTCCTCGTCACAATCGTGCTTCGTTGTCACGCTACGTTTTGGCGGTCACGGAGGTCTCCTTTTTTGTTGCCATGGAGATCTCCTCCCCGCTCGTCGTCGCTGTTCCCTAAACACGTGATTGCCCGCCGTCCTGAAGTCCTAGTGTTGATTAGGTGATGCGCATGCACGCGCCTGAGCAAGAGGGGGATGAAGGACATACTTAGAGTAAGCAGGATCAAGGGAAGTAAGGTACGACGGGTGATGAGGAGAGAGTGGGAAGGGTTAATGGAGACTTACCTCATAACTGGTAAGTAGGACTAGCGATGTGGGAGAAACTGGAAAACGAGCTACGCTGCCAAACTGTCTACGTGTAAACCAGGACGTCGTGGTTGCCATCGCTGAGTCGTGATCTATCACCGTGTCTACGTGTAAACCATGACGTCTTCTGGACCTTTCCATGTTCTAACGGAAGATTCATTCTCATTTTGCACACTTGGTGAGTAACGGCACGACGTGCCTGATCACGACCATCTTCGTTCTCCGAGGTCTTTCTCCCTCTCCCTCTCTCTCTCTCTCTCTTTCTTTTTTTTTTTTTTTTTTTTTTTTTTTTTTTCTCTCTCTCTCTAACACACACATACACACACACGTGCACACACACATACACACATATATACAGAAACATACACAAACCGAGGTCGTGGGTAAAGTCACACTTGTTGGCTGTGATTAGCCAGGTTGTGCATCACACAAAATAGGTGAAACGCAGTTGAATGGGGTCAGTGGGAAGAAGGGGAGGGGGGGACACTAGTAATAATAAATGAACGTGACCAATAGGCCTATCTCAGTTTGTACACACATGACCTTTCGAAATACAGGCCAAACTTTGAATGTCTATGGAGTTGGAAGAGCAGCATAACTGAAGGTCGCCTGCCCCCAACTACCAGAAAAAAGAAAAAAAAAAAACGAAACTACGGAATGTGACCACGGTAATCAATGCTGGCAAGGTATCGGATCACATTCAGAATGTTCTCAGGAACGCTGGACCCGGTTTCCAGCAGGTGTTGTTCTCCACCAATAGATGGAGCCTCTCCGGGTGTGTTAGTGGTGTCTGCTCCTATCAGCACCCCTAGCATCAGCATAGACTGTTAAAAAAAAAAGAAAAGATTGTGGTCACACACAGACAGGATCTTCACACACACATATGGAAAAAAAATAGCATACACAAACAGAAGAAAAGAAAAAAAACAGTGAAAGAATAGAGCAGGAAATGAATCTCTCTCTCTCACACACACACACACACACACATACACACACACACACACACACACACACACACACACACACACGCACATACACACACACACACACACAAACACACACACACACACACATGTATGTAACTATCTCTCTCGCTCTCTCTCTTGCTTGGTCATATGCTGGCTCATGCGCAACTGCAACAACTATTAGCAGTAGTGCAATCTCTCCCTCTCTCTCTCTGTGTGTGTGTGTCTCTGTGTGCGTGACACAAGTTAGCAAGAAAGATTGGAGTTGTACAAGTGGAACTCAAGCAAGCGACGCTTAAAAAAAAAAAAAAAAAAAACCTAAACTGTTAAAATACAGACAAAAGTTCGAACTCCGCTGGGAGCACATGAGTAAAATTGTAATGCCAACGGGCCTAGCCCAGTTCGAACACCAATGAGCTGTTGAAACATAGACCTAAGTCCGCGTCCAAATGCAATAAGAGGAACATAATAAAATAATTATGAGTTACCTGGGACCAGTTAGGTCGATGATGATACCTCAAGGTTGTGGCCCCTTGGGGAAAAAAAAAAAAAAAAAAAACTGTTGCTGTGATTGGAGTCGCACAAATGGAACTCGAGCAAACAAGGTTTTCTTTTCTTGAAAAAAAAAAAAAAAAAAAAAAAAAAACGACCAATTGACGTAGGTCAGTTGGTACACCCCTGAACCGTTGAAATACAGACCAAAGTTCGAACTCCGTTGGAAGCAGGCGAGTATATACTGCAATTTTGAATTATCAGGGGCCGTCAGTTCAATGATGATATCCCGAGGCCGAAAAAGTGTGTGAAAAAAAAAAACACAAAAAAACGGTGTGCGAAAAAAAAGAAAAAAGAAAAGAAAGAAATAGAAACATGCCCACAAAGAAAGGGGGCGAGAAAACAAACAGGAGGGGAAAACGGAGTAGGAACGAAAAAAAGAGCAGTCAAGAGTAATGTATCTTCATCCCGTTTTCTGGGTAATTGCACATGTTTTTTTTTTTTGTCACGTTTCGTTTGACGGGCTCTCTATCTATCTATCTATCTATCTTTCTATCTATCTATCTATCTATCTATCTATCTATCTATATATATATATATCGTCACAAACAGTATATATATATACAGGGTCACCAGCCCGTCCGTACGGAGGTCCCCAGACCGACTTCCGTACGTACGGGCGTTCGAGGTCCGGTACGGGGTCTGAACCCGGCGGCGTCCGGCCCCCGTCATAAATTATTTCGGGGCCCAATTTTTTTTTTTCTGAATTGTTTTTTGTGAGTTCTCTATGATGTGAGGTACCTGCCTATAAAGTTTCAAGTCATTTGGCTCAACCAAATAGGAATTAAAAATCGCCAAAGATGGCGGTGTCAAAACGAGCTCGCCTATGTTTTTTTTCACGTTTTACTTTTTGTTTTCACTTTAGTTCGGGGTCTTAAAAAATTTATTATTTTTTGACATTTTTTTAGTGGGTTTTGCATGATGTGAAGAGCACAGCTGTAAATTTTCATGGCATTTAACTATGCCAAAAAAAAAAGAAAATTGCCAAAGATGGTGGTGTCGTTAAAGTGGTCGCGCACTCAGTAATTTTTTTTATTTTTATTTTTATTTT